>MNCI01004834.1:96039-120977 GCA_015680685.1 Gnetum montanum
CCCCCCCCCCCCCCCCCCCCACCACACGTGCATGGGGAGGAGGGGCATTGGCCATCGATTTGCTAAGGCAGCATAGGACTCCCACAATCTCCAGGATAATCAGAATGGGCTTCAACATGACTCTGCATAATGAAGCATCAAACGTTAACACTGTGCACGAGTGAAGTTTACACGTAGCATAGCATAACCCTCTGATTACATATAGCATAGCATGACACTTTTTTTGCATGTAGCGTAGCATGATCTCCCAGTCGCAAATCTCTCTCTAATTAAAAAAATAGAATAAAAATCATAGGCAACATAGCAACATGATACTCGTAGCGTAGCATAGTCATCAAGCCTTACACAATGTAACAACACTCAGATGCAAACGCATGACATGTGATGTAGCAAATGAACAAGAACATACAGACATGCAACAATATAATAATGTAATCAACTTATTACTATGACAGGCATGGCAACATAGCAAACTTAACAGAAACAAATTTAGCAACATAGTAGTGTCGTAGATTCAACAACGTAGCAATGCAACAAACCTAAAGACTTTATGACATAGCAGCATAGTGTAATAAAAACATTACAAAGTTTAGACAAGAAAGAATTCACTGTGCTACAGCTGTCTCAACCATACTTCTTCCGTACAAAATAACTTGCGCTACACTACATTAAACACGTGTCATGCTGTCAAATCTTGTAGATGGCCAAACCCTCATGAGGGCAGTACGCTATGCTAACCTTGCGCTAAGCTGTCCAAAATCACCCAAACCCCCACAATAAAGTAGTTTCAATAATGGTAGTCGAGGTGATACTGCATGCAGCTGCAGTGTAACGTCCATACACCTGATGTGGTCAACTAGCAACAGCGACACTGTAGCAGCCAAAACGGTAACCAGAAAAATGGAAAAAGACATGGATTTCATAACAATAATGATTATTGTAGTTTGAAAAACAAGGATGACGTAGCAACTTACCGAGCAGATGGAGCCTCCTCCTGCACTTCAACATGCCCTTGGATAAGCGCCCCAAAGTGTCCTTTACCTCGTCCACCTTAGTAAGTCCTCAGTGCTTGTGTTTACCTTTGGGTGCCATTGTCTCACTCACAGATTCTCTGTCAACTGCTATGCTACACTACTTCGCTTTCTCTTGGCACGACTGCGCTACGCTCTGGATGTGGGCTCTATGCTCTGACAAACAAAATGACAAGTTTACTAGGGGTAAACCCCTATTTATAGCCAACGCAGTGAAAAGAACTTGTCATTTTCGCACTCCGAGTAATGTGGGATGCCCTGTATAGCAGTCTTCTAGGACCTTAAACTAGCACATTGTAGTCTGTTGGGACCTTAAACCAATACATCTGATGGTCTACCAAGATCTTAAACTGGGTTCATGGCACAATATTCCCAGCTCACATCCATGACCCTATAAATAAGCGAGCTTGCACAGTGCCAACATGGGGTGGGGCATTGCAGATCCAGAATGTAGTTCACAATGATAAGAAAACACCCTCTGGAACATATGTGACACCACTACCCCTAGCATCTTTCTGATCCTCCAGAGATGTCATCTGATATTTTGCTAACCTTCCGAAGCTACGACTGCCACAGCCCATCGCCTTGACAATAGCTTCCATTATTAGTGCCTGCTGCTGGAGTCCCAGCACTATTTTGGCCCAACCACAATGTTGTTGCCCTCCAGCCCCCACCATCATCCAAGCTCAAAAGACATCCAGCTGTTAGGTCTCTCACCTTACAGCTGAACTACATGATGTTTTCCTTGGGCAGGGACTCCTAAGCACTCACATCATCGCAACTCCTAGCCCCCTCGGTGCCAGCCCCTTCAGTCTGCCGCTGCTAGAACCACTACTGACCTTCCTTCTTTAGACATCGTATGCCTCAACAACAATGCCTACCACTTCAGCAGTGTCTAAAGCAAGTAAGACCTTTGCCTAACTGCATTTCATGATTACATTTCTATGGTCTACTTTCTGTTGCACTTATAGAATACGGGCCGAGATGGCGTCAGTCAAGGATGCATTTCGCTCGGAAGATAGGACACTACATCATTCCAAGGCGATTGCTCTAGCTAGATTAGCTACTGAGGAGTGCACATCCTACCCTTCCTCTTAACCTTTGTCATCTCGTTTCTTACACCTGTAATTTCCCTTTTCACTTCTCTTTTACAAGATTTCTCGATGCATGTAAAGCCCTCCCATATGCTCAACCACAAAGTCCATGATGTGCGTAACATAGCTCGCTGCATGGGAAGCATATGTAGGCAAGTCAAAGCCCCACATGGATGTAACACAACTCATCTTGTGGAGGAAACACCTGTCCTGAAACAACAAGGTTATTTGTAAGTAAACATGGCTAAACAGCAAAAGAAAAGTGCAAAAGCATAAAAGAGAAAAAGAGCTAAAAAAAAGAGTGTGTGCCCAAAACAAATGGCACATCAACTATTTCACAATGACCATCTCTAAGCATCCCGACGAGAGGTCAAAAGTCAGCAAAAGAAAGATGTCCACACATGCCGATTCCCTCACAAGCACTTCGATGATGAACCGCACTATGTTTCATCTTTCCTTTTCCTGAACTTGTTCTCTCAAATCCATCTTTTTCCCCCTTTTTCTGCACAACTATCTTGATACTCCCAACGGCAGCAAAATGACATCTGAGTAACCACCAGAGAGCGATATTGGTGTCTTTTCATTCATGGTGTTTCGTATTCTTTATCAACATCTATCAGGTGGATCCTCCAGATGTTGACAAAGAGAGGCCAATGAAACACCATAAAATTTCAAGACCCTCATGCTTTAGCAGAGTCTTGGAATTTGGGCAAGGACTTTCACAAGTGCAGCATCATGATGGTTCAGTAGGAAAGTGTAGGCACTGAGGATAGACTATCCAGTCCAGCAAGTTTTCTATCTCCAGGGCTAATAGGCTAGCTGGACTCTCCAGCCTACCCAACTAGACAATTGACTTGGCTAATAGTCTACCCAGAGACCATGCTAGGAGTTGTCGAAAGTGTTCGGGATGAGCAAAACAATTCAGCAAGTTTTCTAGTGAAGAATTCTACTACACTACACTATGCTGTGCAGTGTATCAAGCCTTGAAAGATAACCGCTCAAGCGTCCAAATGCGAATTGACAAAATGATTGCAAGACAAGTCAGGATTTAGCAAATACAAAGTGTTATGCTATGCTATGCTATGCAACGTAGCAAAGGCAGAGAAAAAAGGCCCATCTTACCAAGTGATTCCCATAAGAAGATTGCACTTTGGCAGGGCTTCGGCCTCCAAAACTTCCTACCCCACTTAGCCCTCAGGCCTTGAGCAAAGTTTCTTGCTAGAAAATGGTGGATTGAATAAGGAAGCAAGGTACACTGGCTACTACACTGTGCTACACTACATAGTGTAGCATAGCATAGCAATAATGCAAAAATAATAGAAGTGTTCCAAACATGAATTCAGCAAGTCCAAAGGCTTCCTAGCATGAAAGACAAAAGTTAAGGTTATTTTCCTAACCAAGCCTCAGACAAATGCTCTTCAACTCCTACGTAAATTTTTTACAAGACCAGTGGCTACGCTATGCTACGCTACATAGCGTAGCAAGAAGCTACTTACACTACACCAATGTGCTCAATAGTGTGAGTAGTGCAACACTGGCACAGAAGCATCAAGACGTCTTCAAGTAGCTCTAAAACTTGTTGGCAATAATCTTTCTCACTCTAGCATCTCCTTGGCAAAATCAGAAATTTTACTTCATTTTGCATACCCCTAGTCAACTCCCAAAAAATTGTTCCTATGCTTAACCCTGCTTGTAAGAGCAAGGAAGACATAGTCCTAGAGCATAGGATCCATTTTTCTTACATTATTAGCACACTGGATTTTGGCATATGCAATTTCGACGGTATGGTCACAGCGTAATAAAGTTCACATCCAACATTGCACACCTACACGATATGGACATGTTAGCACCTTGTGGGGCCCAGGACACATGGCATCCAAACCATGTTTCTCTCCTACCCCTAGCCTTATAAATAGCCCAGCAAACAACACTCAAGGGATTGGATTTTTGGTGCAATTGGCTTTTAAGTTGGCTTTCGGAGAGAATAGTTGGCATTTTTGAGCATTCTGGTTACCTTTGAGTTCTCTGGTTGGCTCCAAACATCCCTTTGTGAGTNCGCTAAGATGCCAAAATGCTCGACTCACAAAGGGATGTTTGNGACCTGTGACTATACTTTTCGGTGTAAGCAATGTCTCTCCAGTGTGGCATAACCTATTGTACACCTTCCAGCAAGGCAAAGGATCAAATCCACGACCTTTGGGGCAGTGCACTTTCTCACCCAAACCTATTTTGCTATTCGTTCATTATCATCGTGTTTTGCACTATTTTCATTACCTTATATTTATTGATCATCGATTTATTTTGCACGTATCGTTTCTGATACAAACGTTTACAAAAGGTTAAGATACACCTATTAAGTCCCTATCTGATCGACCAAACCGTTCAGGGCACCTCATTTCCATTTCTCCCCAGCATGGCCCTCACATAGATTCGGGGTTAAACTATTTGCCCAGTAACCTCTTGGTGTTCCAACCACTGACATTTTCGATCCTTACAATTGGGATGAAGGGAAATTGGCTTCAAAGTTCATTGGTGGTCTACATGCTCAATTGCATTCACAGACACATGCTCATAATCTACAAATAGTTGATGAAGCATATAGAATTATTAAGGATGATGAGAAATCAAATCAAGTATGGACCAAAACTCTCCAACAAGAAAGACATCCAATAAGAGAATGTGATCTAGATGTTTTTCTTGTAGTGAAGATCACTTCAAGTAGGATTATCCAAAATTTAAAACAAAGATACAAAGGAATAATCAAAATAAGAACCAAAAACCCAACATTAATGTGACTAAAAGAAAAGGTTAAGCTACTTCTACGGCCACTATGAAGAAAATTTTAGCATTGACTAAGTCAAATTTGAGGAAATTTCAATTTGTCTTACTTATTTTTAAATGTTTAATTAAAGATCAAAAGGTTAAATTTTTTATTAATAGTGGAGCAAATGATAATTTTATTTTACTAGATTTAGTTAAGTTATTAAGCTTAATCTTACCTTCCAAGAAAGTTGTTAAAATAAAACTTGTAGATGTAACGATAATGAGTAAGCATACTAAGTATGAAGAAATTAACATTACCCTACAAGATATATCTTTTATTGGTGAATTTTTTGAATTTTAATTGGGAGACATTGATACAATCTTAGAAATATTTTTTTTCTACAAAAATTTTATATTTCCACCCATTTTGGAACTTGTGTCTTAAACGTGCCAACTACTAACAAAGTCAAGATTTTAAGGAAGGTAGGAATAGCAAAGAAAATCTATACTAAAACTATTAAATAAGGTAAGAGAATAGTTAGAGAAGGTGCTACTATGTTCATTGTAATAGTAACTCAATCCCAAAAACTTTCTAACATTGAGATCCCAAAAGAACCTAAAGATTATGAAATTTTGATATTTGGTGAAATTAGAGAATTACCACTAAAAAGAACTATTGATCATGTCATCAATATTTTTCTAGATACACAACCAATTTCAAAAGCACCATATAGGTTTTCTACTTCAAAACTAAGAGAATTAAAAGTACAATTAGATTATTTATTGGAAGAAGAGAAGATTTGTCCCAGTGTCTCACCTTAGAGAGCACCAGTCCTATTCATTAAGAAAAAGGATGGTATCTGATGAGTCATGGTCTATTAGGTCCTGTTATCAAAACCCTATTATATGATGAGTCCCATTATCGAACCCTTGATCTTGGGACCTTGTTATCTAATGAGTCTCGATATCAGACCCTTGATATCGGATACCCGATATCGCGACCTAATGCAATATCGCATACACAATATCGCGGCATGTCTCCTTGCCTATAAATACGAGGCAACACCCTTGGTTTCCAGATTAGTTATTAATCCCTTACCCAAACTCTTATTTGAGTGTGATGTACTTGGACAAGCACATGACCAAAAATAAAGGATGTTGTACAATTACAATCATCACACTGCAAGCATGCACTAAGAACTAATTCTAACTCTAAGAAGGAAAAACTACAAGAGTTTGGGTAAGGGACTAATAACTAATGTGGAAACCAAGGGTTCCGCCTCTTATTTATAGGCAAGGAGATAGGCCGCGATATCGTGTATGTGATATTGCATCAGGTCATGATATCGGGTATCCGATATTGAGGGTCCGATATCGGGACTCATCAAATAACAGGGGCCCGATATCGGGGGTCCGATAACAAGACTCATCATATAATAGGGGTCTAATAATAGGACTTGATAAACCATGACTCATCAGTATCTTCAGGTTATGTAATTCTAGGGCATTAAACAAAGTAATGATTAAGAATACTTAGTCCTTCCGTAGGATTAATAACCTATTTGACCAACTTACTAAGGCATGTTATTTTTCCAAGATTGATTTAAAATTAGGTTGTCACCAAATAAGGATTAAAGAACAATATATTGAAAAAATTGCATTTAGAACTAAATATGAATTATACAAATTTTTAGTAATGTCATTTGGTCTAACTAATGTGCCTACAATATTCATGACATTGAGAAATTATATCTTTTAGGAATACCTTGATAAATTTATTATCGTATTTATAGATGATATATGTGTTTATTCCAAGTTAATGGAAGAATATATTAAACATTTAAAATTACTATCAAAATTCTTAAGAAATGTCAATTAAATGCAAAATTGAGTAAATTCAAACTCCTTGAAGAGGAAGTGTCATACTTGGGCCATATTGTATTTAAGTAAGAACTACAAGTAGACTTGTCTAAAGTTAGCATAGTTTGACAAGGGCTAAACTTAACAATACCACATTAGTTCATAATTTTCTATGTTTAGTAGGTTTTTATAGACATTTCATTAAATATTATTCTACTTTGATAGTCCCCTTAATTGATCTATTGTAAGAAAAATGTGTTTAAGTTTAATAAAAGATGTAGTAAATCTTTCCTAAGACTAAAGATGCTATTAATAATGATGCTTGTCCTAACAATCCCAAAGGAAGAATTACCATTTGAAGTACTCATGGATGCATGTGGAGTAGGAATCAAAGTGGTTCTTTCACAAGAATATAAAGTGATATGTTTTGAGTCTCATAAATTATGAAGAGCTAAGATAAATTACTCAACCCATGATCTAGAATTACTAGCATAAGGGATATGTTAGTCAACATCACCTTAAGAAGGAATTCCAGATATAGGATTAAGTATTACTAAGAGTTAAATTCACTAGGAATTCTCTTAAGCTAGGAAGATATACTAAGTTAGCCCTAAGATACTATGAACCTTTTGAAGTCTCCAAGTGAATTGGTGAGGTAGCCTACCAACTAAATCTTCTCATGAATTTAAAGATCCATCTAGTCTCCCATGTGAGTTTACTCAAGAAGTTCCATAAGGATGATGTACCTTATGTACTAGATTGGAATACTTTGCCCCTTAGATAATGTAAACTTTAAGGTTAAACTAATTACAGCTAATGATTAGAGAACAAATAAGCTCCATAATGAAACCATCAATAAAGTACTCATCCAATTGTCAAACTATGATCAACAAAGCTAGGAAAACATGAAGTTTATCTTCAAGACATATCCTCAACTTTTTTATCATCATGATAATAAATAATAATTTATAGTTTCATTAATAGATATTAGCAGAAGATTAATACATAAGTTTTTATTTATAGATGATAATGATGGTAATAATGGAACTAAAAATGAGGAGCATAGTGAGGATGTAATTGTAGAGAAACTAGACATAGAAGAAGCACTCAAGGATGAGATGGATTCTTAAGGGAGGAAGATTGTAACATCCCATCCCTTATTAAGGACAAAATTTGATTATTAACTATGTAACTAACCTTTGAAAGAAGGGGTGCCTTATTATAAGGAGTTGTAACTATTCACAATACCCCTCAAGGATGAGTTTAACCTATAACATTTAAGGCCAAGCTTAGAGGTCATATCAGTATGAAGTTACAAAGACAAATTGATGAGTGAGGAGAACTAGGTAAAGCAGGATAGCAAGGGACTAATTACCCCTTTGGTCTAATGGCCTAACTATGGTGGCACTACTAAATTACCTCTAAGGATACTAAGTGTCACAAAAATATAACCTAGGGCTATTAACAATGTACCCAAATAAATTTCATTAATAAAGTTCTACTATTTATTTCCATTTCAATTCCATTTTTTTGTAATTTTAAAGGAATAATCTAGATTATTTCCATGTTAAATGATAATTCTACATGAAAAATGATTGAATTCATTGACATTTAGGAATGGAATGTCATAACCATCACTGATGATCACTCACTCTCCCAATCTTTTAAAAATGACTTGATAATGAGTATTCCTCTTGAGTCTCTCTTATATGAGCTTCTCTCTTATGGTTATAATGTTGTGTTTCCTTTTTATAGGTTTTCCAAGTATCATTTTATCATAGAATACTTTAAAACTTGCATCCTTTTACAAAAAATGAATTTTAATGGGACTATGAGTGACTATGACTCATAGTGTCCTCATAGTTCCTAGCCTGCAATAGGATTGTATTTGCACTTAATTGCACTAGTAAAACCCATTATTTTTCAACTTCTATTTCTCATTGATGAATCATGGTTTGCTAGGTCCTAATATCAAGTACATGATATTAGGTACGCAATGTCACAGCCTGGATATGATATTGTATACATGATATCATGATTCCTATGTTAGCCTATAAATATAGCACTCAAGGGCATGGGGGGTGGTGGAACATTAGTTATTCATTAGGAGTCTAGAGTCTTTTTGTTAGTTTTCAATTCTTTTCCCAAGTGCATGCTTGTAGTGTGATGCTTGTAATTGTATGGAACCTTTGTTCAAGTGTAATGTACTTGGACATGCACATGATCAGCAATATAGATCAAGATTACTCCATCATTGTAACATTCACTTAGTTTTTTAATTGTTAATTGTTAATTATTTATTGTTCTTTTTCTTTCATCATCATTTACTATTCTTATTGTCAATGCAAAATGAGTACGTCTTAATCATGAACATTTAAGTGTAACAATGTGGTAACCTAGTACCATATCAAGTAGTGTCTTGAGTGGTGTGCGCTTGGTAATCCTAGGAGTAGTACACAAAGTCTAAGATGTGTATGAATGATTAAGGATAGATGCTCATCGCACTTAGACTAGCTTAGATGTTATTTCCTATTGCTTATTAGCTTAATTAAGTTATTTTCTCATTGTCTTTAGGAGTAGCATAGTAATAGAAACCACATCATACACCTCACTCTAGACTAAACCATACATGACCAAACAAATACTAGTATAGGTGGGGAAGATAGTGAACTACGATTAACATATAACTATCTAGGTGCCACAACTAGTTCATCTATGAAGTTCAATTGGATTGCATGTACACACTCGTATTCATATGGTTAAGCATAGGGCTACCTCATTACTCATCATTGGCGTCGTTGCTAGGGACGGTGTTAGCTATCTAGATTAGTTATATCATACAAGGTCACTATAATAGGGTATTAACAATATATCTTTCAGAAAAAGAAATTAAATTTAATAAAGTCACTCATAATTCATGACAATGTTACTTTCACAAAATAGTGATAATGTAACAACTAGCGAGGCAATTCATTGGACAACCAACGAAATTTATGATGAAGAAGAAGTTTGGAGTACTTAATCTTATGTGGAAGTTTCATATGTTCATGAACACCCCAATGATACTCAAGGACCCTTGGTATCCAACTTAGGTACCTCTAGTGAGGATGGTACATCTCCTAGAATGAGGGAGCCCGTAAGGCCTAGGGCCTTCTCAATGGTTAGCAAGAGTACATCAGGGGATGATTGGGAGACTTAAAAAAGTCATGATGAGTCTTCCAATTCTCTCTCTTTCTCTGATCTTTCAACATTAGGTCATGACATAGATGGCTATTCCTCAAGGGGTCGACGTAGAAATAAAAATCAAACCCATAGAAAAAATCAAGAACACCAACATGAACATAGACAACATCATCCTAACTCACAAACTCACAACCTACTTAGTGATGATGAACCCTTGATGGCCACTAAGAGCCTAATGCATATAACAAAGGCCATTCAAATATCCTACAGGCATCACAAGGAAAGCCATCTACCCAGGCTTGATTTAAACAACTTTCCTAAGTTCTTGGGAGGCTATGATTTAGATCTACAACATCATTTACAAGTCTTCTATGATACCTATGCATGGAACAACATTGATAATGGGTGGCAAAGACTTAAGCTCTTTCCTATGACACTTGTTAGCCAAGAAAAAGTATGGTATAGGTCTTTAAAACCAAAATCAATTTGCCATTCACTGACAATGATGGAACTCTTCAATGAAAGATATCAAACCCATGCAAGAGTGTCAACCTTGAGGAGACAAATCCAAGAGTGGAAACAAGGGAAACATGAACCCTTGGACATGGCCTTAGAAAGATATTACTCTTTATTAAACAAATGCATAGGCCATGGGTTCTTCAAGGAGAGGCCAATGTGTCACATCATGGATGGGATTCGTAATGTAGCGAGGGAGACCCTAGGGATGTATGCCCCAAGTCAACTATATGAACTACAAACCCACCAATTCTAAAAGCTTATTAAGTGGGTAGCAAAAAAAGAAGGAGAAATAGACAAATGGAAGAATGTTGAAAAACCTCAACAAGACTAAACTCTTAAAGTAACAAAGGTCCATAATCATGAGGAGGAGAA
Organism: Gnetum montanum; assembly: GCA_015680685.1. Taxonomy (NCBI): domain Eukaryota; kingdom Viridiplantae; phylum Streptophyta; class Gnetopsida; order Gnetales; family Gnetaceae; genus Gnetum; species Gnetum montanum. The sequence continues at coordinate 106,862 of MNCI01004834.1, forward strand.
ATCAACTCACCTCGAGGAGGTGGAACCATCCCCATCTTTGCCAATACTAAAATCACTAGATGAAATTGAGGCAAAGATAAATAAGATGATGGAATGGGTATATGAAAAATGCAGAGAATATGCAAACATTATTAGAGGGAACACTACGCAAGATAACCTGAAAAACCAGAATAAACAAAGGATACCAAACCTAGAAACAGGACAGAACACTATTCGACAATCAGAAAGAAGGGCCAATAGAAATAAGAATAGGGGCTCAACTGCAAATCATAAGTACCAATGCAATGTTTGCCTATATGATCACTCTAAAGGCCAATGCCCAATCTTGTCACATCTACATGATTTTGTATAGAAGTACTATGCTCAACCATAGTGGCAAAACCCCTAGTCGTGGGGGAGACCATCGCCAAACTAACCTCACCCTTCATATTCCCCGACGCCAAGTGCATATTATGTTCAACACCCTGTTTCTCCAATTGGATCAACATCCTTTGCTTCACCTTGTCGTTATCATTCTCCCGAGTATCATCAATCCATTTCCTCTCCCATGAGATCACCATCTGATGTTCCTTACACTTCTCCTTACTCTCAATATTTTCATCCTTCATCTCCTTCTACATCGCCACCTATTGTATCGGAAGGTTTTGCACCACAATACCAACCAATGAACATTACTTATGCTGCTACTGTCAACAGTAGTGGAAATCCTCCACAATGTTGGAAGTGTCTTTTCTTTAGGCATGGCTGTAGAAAGAGATAGCATGGTTTTAAAACCACTACATCCTCCAACTTAGCACAAGCACAACATAGTGATGCACTTTCCTCTTCAAACTTAACACCTCCTATTACCTTATCTAGGCCACCAATTAACACTCCGACAACCATGTGACCCAATGAATATAACAACATGGGAAGACATATTGATCCTTGCATACCATCTTATGGTCACGGGTGTCATAGTGGGTCAACTTCTTACCACATGACCACATCATATAATCTTCCCCATTATGCCTACTTTAATCAACTGTGTGAACCCCAATTTGGGTACATTCCTGCCACTACACCCAAAGACACCTAGTGGTTTGGATATGATCGAACCCTAATATTTCCAACATGCATGGATCCAAACTTTCCATTTATTAATTCTTGCTATGACCAAAGGTTTAGTCATAGGGGATGCCCCCATTCTAACAAGTAGAATTAGTAAATGTTTTTCCTTTTCTTTGGTCTTACAATTTTTTGTTTTCTAATTCTTCATTTTTCAATTTGTCATTTTATCTTTTTGTGGGTAATCTCATCCATGAATAAAACCCTCATGTAACTAGTCAATTGAGGTGTTGTTCTATGTTATCAAGTCACAAGTAACTAATTATTTGGACAGTGAACCCACAACATCCACCCACCCATTCTATTAATAAGAGGTTCTACTCTGGGTATGATGATATTCTTGTTATCATTAAAACTTAAAAGTAACTTTGTACTTATTAAAAAATGACAAAATGAGAGGGAATGGCAAGAGTGTGACATCAAGGGGATTTGTGGTTTCTCTTTGGAAACATTTGTATGTGCTATCATGCAGCTTGGTTGTACTAAGATCCTTGTAGATCTAATGAAAAATGGGAGTAAGAGTTGTGATAAAGGCACTTAATAAAGGAACTCAATGTTATTCTAGAGTGTTCCATTGAAAAGACATGCATCCATGCTTGAAGGTTGGCAGCTACTCTGAATCCTCGTTGGGAAAGACAAAGTGCAAAAGAAGCTAGACAAAGAAAAAGAAAAGAAAGAAGAACAATAGAAAAGAAAAGATCAAGAAAAACATGCTACAGACAAATTCAAATCACTCCTCCCTTGTGCAAAACACTAAGTGATTGTACACTTTTCTATCATGATGCTCTTATGGTTTTCTATCATTGGGATGAAATAATGTGATGTCACTAATTAGAGCTATGCACTTGGTTTTGATCTTGGAGCAATAGGCTAATAGTACTTTAATCATGCACAACACCTTGGATTCATTGTGCCCAGGGTCAGTTACCTTATGTCTCGATTTCTGCAAGCCCTTCTACAATTCATCTCATCTCACCGTCCAAGTACTTCTAACTTTTGTCTTGTGTGGCATAGAATTCATACCTCATAACGGTGGTATTTAACATATGTGTGCTTTGTTACACAAGCGTGGATTGCATTTAACCCTTCTACTACCTATGAACATTTTAAGGTGTAGCTATGCAAGGGCATTATAGGTTGGAACCTGCTTTGGGGAGGATCCACTTGTGTGACTTTTGTAATTTGTACTTGTTGCATACCACCTCATCATTTTATACCCTCCAAGTATTTCATTATTAAATTTATTCTTCCCTTTGTCATCATTTTAATCACATGTTCTTTAGAACCACTACATGTCCTTCTTCCTCACCCTTTTTAAAGAAGCTTCGTTATATAACTCCATTTTGTTACACTTTTCATGCCTTAATTTCCACTCAACATTATCCTAAACCTTTCCAGTCTACCTCAAATCCTACTGTAAAAACTTGAAAATTTATCAATTTTACTAAGTACCCTATTTTAGATAGGATGCAATATCGGGAACCTAGTATTGGGTCCCACGCGATATTGGGTGCGCACTATCGCATCCATAAAACCTATATATATGGAAGGCCCCTGTGCACATAGAAGTCATTTTCAATAGTTGATACAAGGGGAGTTGTTGCAATTTTCTTCCATGATTTTTAGCGCTTTGAGAATCTAACATTCAGCTATCAATATCTCACTCGTTAACACTCCAATTTCCCTTCCAACTGAACCTAATTAAACCCAAAATGTTTAACTCAGTCGTGGGGGAGGGGTACAGTTGAATTCATGCATAACTTTTTCAAAATTCACTATCACTTGAAGGATATCATAAAGGTAAGTACTATTAAGAAATGTTAAAAACTTATGCCAAACTAATTTTCTTCCTTTACCTAAATTATTTAAATTATTAATTGGAGTCACCTAAGAAATTTGAGCCCAACATTAAAACTTTTAGGGAAACTTTCTTGAAAAAATTTCTAACTTTGAATCACACTAAGCAAAAAATTCAAAATTTATTAAAGGCAATGAGTAAGATATGAGATAATTGAACTTCTTTAAATAACCTTACTAATAATTGATCCTTGTGTAATTACAGATGGCCCTTAAACAAGGACAATAGGGAGGACCTTCTCAAGGTGCATCCAAATGTCTGAGAAGAGGTAGAGGCCAAGGACCTCACGCAGAACATGTAGAATAGAAGGCACAATCATTTAGCATCCATCAGGAAACCCCTATTATTGCACAATCTGATCAAGTAGAAGGGGGAGAGGGTAGGGCATCTAAACAAGGACAACATCTCACGTTGTCCCCAAAATACGTTCAAGCAATTCAAGAAAGGTCCACATCCGCTGTAGTGATCATGGAACTTAAATTTGGACCTTTCACCAAATTCGCCCCTGAGCTAATTAAGGATCAACTCAAGGGATCTCCATTATGGCCTGTCTTCTCGGAAAGTGGAGAATGGTATTTGGGGAAAACCTATCAATTTTGGCATAATAAAGAGGAAGGAACCACCGTCGACATTGATGGAATTTTAGTTGATTTCTCCACAAAGGCCATTGCAAAAGTTCTAAATCTTCCAAATACAAGGCCTAAAGTTGCTCATCTATCCACCCTGTCTGATGCTGATGTAAGAAAAATATGGCTAAAAAGGACGTATGGCAAAGAAGACAAAACATATGGAGAACTAACACTTGAAGAGAGAATTTATTTTAAAATTGGCACCTATTACATTTTCCCAATGAAGGGGTTAAATAGGATTTCTACCTATGTGGCCAAAGGAAGTGTGATCTTGATGGGAAAGGATGATGCCGATTTGCCCCATTTGTATTTAACAGAGATATTGATGCAGTTTGAAGAATGAAAGACAAGAAAGTTTGCACTCCCCTTTCCATGTCTAATCAAGAAGCTATGTTGGTGTGCTGGAATTCTGGGGTACACTAATAACATCCCCAGAAAAGCTCAAAATGCTTCATATGCTAAATTACTAAAGCCACCAGCACCAAGAACAGATGTTGGTAAGACACTAGAGCCTGAACAAGAATAAACATTTGGATCCACTATAGCTTAAATAGTAGGGCCTAGCCAACTCTCAAACACGAGGCTCAACCAACAATAAGAAGCAAAGCCCAGCATGCAGCCCACAAGCTAGTAGGACCAACAACCACCACTTCTACCACAAAATTACCGACCGTCGATGAGCCATTTCAGGGCCATCATAGAAATGATCAATTGGGGAAGTAGGGATGAGGTCAATCTCTTCAAGGTTATTGATGATGTCGTATAGCCCACCATATCAACTGATCATTCAAGGGGCAAGGTCTTAATTCAAACAGAAGGAGGGAAGTCGCATTGGTCATAACAGACCTCAAGGAATACTACATTATTTCAAGTATAATTAGAAACTAGTGAAGGTTCCATACTGGTGGTCATGCAACACTAGGATGTAGCTAGAGCAATAGAGGTTGTCACAGATCACATCAAGGAATCATTCAATGTCCCTATTGTTCCACCAGCAAATTTCATGAGAGCACGTGATGCTCAAGTTCTAGCTGGTACCTCAATGACTCCTGTGAAACATGAGGATACTCTAGATCTCTTGCTGCGAATAGGACAAGTAATGATGTCTTTGTTTGACATCCCCCAAGATGTCATAGCGGCACAATCAAATCTCATTTCCACTAAGGGAAAGCTGGCCATGGCTAAGGTTAGGGCTGAACACACAGAAGATGAGTTGAAAAGACTCCAAGAAAAGGTTGTTGCCCTATAAGATGAACAATGAGATCCATCCCAACTTATTCTAGCCAATCAATTAAAATCATTTAGGATAGAGTAGCTAAATAAATTGCTAGTGGAGAATAAAAGGGTGGCAATGGAAAAGGAGAAGGCTAATTGGGATGCTTCAAAAGCACAAGCTTAAACATATGCACATGCAAAAGTACTCAAAGCCTTACAAGAAGAAAATAAACTCCTTGTTGTCGAAAATCTTCAGTTGATGATAGTTGAAAAATAAAAGAATGTTCTTGAGGAAAGTTTTCAGCAAATGTGAGAACAACTAATAAGAGTCAACCAAGACATAAGTCACTTAGCCAAAGAGAACAAAGCCCTCTCAATGGAGGAGGTATGTGCCATATGGTAGAAGACGATCCTTGAAATAAGCATGTGGCAGAATGAAGCTAAGAGACATGAAAAGTTGAAGGAATATTTCCAAGATCAGGTGGGAATGTCTAAGGAGATCATTGAAAAAAAGATCCATATGGCCAAGGATCACATTAACTCTTTTAGTGCTCAACACACTGACTGGCAAGCCATACTGGACACTTATGCCTTCACCCACCAAGCAAAATTAAAGAGCCAAGACTTGTAGATCTAAGATCTCACATAATACATGGAGTTGGGAAATCTACGGTATGCCAACTTGGCCATGTTAATAGCAGGGTGCTTAAGGACTGAGCTAGAAAAATAAGTGGCTACTACCTATGCCAAATATGAAATAGAGTTTGTTGAACTCAAGAAGGCATTGCAAAGATTAGAGGTGGCAAACTCTAAACTAGAGGTGGTAAAAGCTAGCTACCAAGGTCAAAAAGATGTTGCAGTAGACTTGGCTTGATGGCTTATGGATTATCAAGAATTCAGAGACAAAGACAAAGTCTACAAGGAGGAACGCTAGCTATTTGCGACATGGTACATCAAAGCTAATCAAATATTTCTGTGACTATCGTGTCCATGGGAGGTGCCAACTCCGTCAAACATTGGAACATCAGCATGGATGGCACATGATCCTCGAACAGAGAAGGAAAAACTTCACACACTCCTTCAAAAGTATCCATTTCAAAAGCCTAGAGCACAGGATAAAGGAAAAATGCCCATGGATGAGCCACTGCCACTAGGAACCAAATGAGTTCCAAAAAATTTTGTATTTTGTGTTGGTGTTCCAATTTTGTTTTATCTACTCCCACACCGTGACATGAAATAATCCTTAGTCAGTCCATAATCCCATACCTATCCATTGTGTAATCAAATGAACTTTTTCCTCATTTTGTTTAACTCGAGAACCAGTTTTTATTTAGTCATGGGGGTATGATGAATCGTGATTTTCTAGGCCCCGATATCGGGTACACGATATCGTAGCGTGGATACGATATCGTGATTCCTGTGTTAGCCTATAAATATAGCACTCAGATGCATGGGGTGCCACATTAGTTAGTCATTAGGAATCTGAAGTCTTTTTGTTAGTTTTCAGTTCTTTTCCCAAGTGCATGTTCACAATGTGATGCTTGTAATTGTACAAAACCTTTGTTCAAGTGTGATGTTCTTGGACACACACACGATTGGCAATAAAGATTGAGATTACTCCATCGTTGTAGCATTCACTTAGTTTTTTAATTGTTAATTGTTAATTATTTATTATTGTTTTCTTAGTTAATATTTCTTTCATCATCATTTACTATTCCTATTGTTAATGCAGAATGAGTACGTCTCAATCACGAACATTTAAGTGTAACTATGTGGTAACCTAGTACCGTATCAAATAGTGTCTCGAGTGGTGTGCGCTTGGTAATCCCAAGAGTAGTACATGAAGTCCAAGATGCGTACAGATGATTAAGGATGGATGCTCATCGCACTTAGACTAGCTTAGATTTGATTTCCTATTGCTTATTAGCTCAATTAAGTTATTTCTCATTGGCTTTAGGAGTAGCATAGTAGTAGAAACCACATCATACACCTCACTTTGGACTAAACCATACATGACAAAGCAAATACTAGTCCAAGTGGGAAGACAACAAACTGCGATCAACATATAACTATCTAGGTGCCACAACTAGTTCATCCATGGAGTTCAACCGGATCATGCGTACACACTCATATTCGTATGGTTGAGTGTAGGGGTACCTCGCCACTCATCACTCATGAAATGCAATGCATTGTGATCTGCAATGGCTCACATCTCCTCTTCCAATCTAAAAACACAATGAATTAATTATTACAATAGACTACAACAAACTATGATCCACAATTGCTCGTAAATCTAGACTACGACTCCTTGTCACTTGCATAACCTTGCAGGTCCTCGCCTAACCCTAGAAAGTACATGAAATTGGAAAATACCCTAGATTGTGGCAAGCTATGATCTGCAACTACCCAGAGGAGTAGATTGTGACTTGTAGTGACCTTATAGTTGCTTGCTTGGGTCACAAAAATCACTCAAATGACTCTAAACAAATTGATAAACACAAACATATGATTGCTACTGCTATTAGAACTCACTGAGGATAAGAAAAACCTTTAAGAGTCAGTTGATGTCCTCATCATTAGCTTTTATATTATCAATGTGATCCTAAAATTCGAAGAAATTAGTAGATATTTATGTTGATATTATTATATGTATGTTTAACATATTCAACATCATCTTCCTTGTGTATTGAGTACGCTATAGATACTGTCAAGTTTATAATGAATTGAATTGTATTCATGCCTCCCACATCCACATGTGATATCTACAAGTATTTATAAGCCTCATATAATTGTCATGTCATTGGATAAAAGATACAACTATTTGTTAAACACTACCCAACACTTAACATTAATTAACTAACGAATCCGCAATGACATTGACATTTTTATTTTAATAGTGAACATCATTTAGATAGTTGAAATGTTAAGCTTGATAAATATATCAAATCTTTAATAGTGTATACACTTCAAGAATAAGGAGCATAGTGTACAATGTATATAAACCATTACGCAACCCCATCAAAGGAGTAATTCCCAACCTAGGAGCTACTTTGCCATATTCACTATTAAGTTGTTTAAATTTAACATAAAACTTAAATACATAATCATTAAAAAGTATCAATTTCCTACACCATTATTCAATTTATGTCGCGAGATAGGAGGATTACATTAGTGAAGAAGTCTTTCAAACTTTTGCATACTACTGCCAGTGGAAAAGTTACCCAGAATAGTGAAATTTATAAATTTTTTTCTTGTGAGAGACTTGCATACCAAAAGATCGTCTTGACAAATGCAGCATTGGAGCACACGTTAAGTGGCCGTCGTCGTATCAATAATAAGAGAAGTAAAGTGAAAGAAATGAAGCAAATGCCGAAGAAAGTGAACGTTAGAGCATCAGAACCGCCATCCCTCCGTTTTTTGGTGTTTGGTGGCCCTGACCCAACATTTATGTGGTGGGCAACTGTGAGCGCACAAAACAAAAAGTTTGATGCAAATGCCCACGAATGTTGCCGCTTTATCCCTCAAAAACACCCCACAATAAATATAAAAGATATTATTTTTAAGGCAGATACGCAGCTGTTTTTGAGTGAAAAGATCGCCCACCGTTTTTCCTTATCCAATTCCCACTGGCGGTCGCCCACTCATCCCTTATCTTTGCTTTTTCTTTTTTTAACACTTTTCCCTCAATTCCTCTCCAACTGAAAATGATTTTTTCCCCTTTGTGTACATAAATAATAATTACTTTAATAATAGTGAATGATGTCAAAAGCTTGTCGACCCACTCAATTTTCCGGCAATTAAGCATTCTCCAGTTGTTGCAATAATAAGCCAATTTTTTCCCTATTTTTTTACCAACTAGAATCGTTATCTACAGAAAATTTAATAACATATAGCTTCGTCTAGTTGCTGGACATTGGGGAATAGTACAAGAAATATAAATTAGATAGGAGGAACAAGTAGAGCCAAATTAAATACATTCAAAGAGGAGAGCAGAGCAGAGTAGAGCCGTCTTTGTCATCTCAAGGTGCATTTTGCTTTTGCAGGTACTGTTGTCCAGAGTTTTTTCCACGGCGTTTTGTCTGTTCAAACTAACTCACTCGAGAAAGAGAATACAGACGGTTGATACAAGTTCTCCTTCTACACTTTGTAGACTAAACTTGCTTGAGCGTATACTGCAAGATTTGCGGAAATGATAGAACACCTTGTAAAAGAATACCGAAACAAATTGGGGCAAAATTTGAGGAGGTGCTCTTCCTGTACAATTTCTTTTTTCTAATTTTTTTGGTTTTTTGTTCTCTCCCTTCTCTAGCATCCATGCCGAGGATACTCTTTATTTTCATTTGGCAAGGCTACCCAGGAATGATATGAAGAGGCTAAGCAATGTGAAGATGAATGGTGCACACAACAACATGGAATTGTTTGTGTCTGGTGTCATACCACCCAATCCTCCTCCTGATCCAGGTATGCTTGTGTTAAGGACTGATGAACCTGCGCCAACACTGCAGTCACCAGTATCAAAGAACTGTGAGGCTTGTTCGACTTTGTAATAATGTTGGAAATTAAGTATGATGTACGAATAAAATTCTCTGTCTACGTACTCACCTGGCTGAATATGCACATGTCCCAGAACCTGCGATCATGGAATTTGTCAGTCCATAATGAATTCTGGCAAATCACCCATAAAAAATTGACACCAGAACAGAACAGAACAGGGCAGAGCGTGATGAACGAGGATACTGTTTGCATTATTGAGAGATATTCATAGTCATTATGTTAATACATGTTCCTCAGTAGTCCAATCAAGGGTAGATTAAGATTACTTGGAATAAATTCAGTAACATGATTGAAGTCTACTGAAACACGCATGGAAAATTAGTACGTATAAATAAACAAAACTTGAAACGAAAAGATACATGAAGGCTGAGCCCAAATTAGATGGAGAGTATGGATATATGATCATTCCGCTAAAATAAATACAAAGGAAGGATTTCTGCATAGCGTCGATAAAATAGACCTTAAAAAAGAAAACAACAATTTGAGGCAGCTGTACTGTGCATGGTCATTAAAACTATTAACAAGGAACACAAAAATACTGAAACATCGGCAACGTGTCAAAGGTCACAAAGATCAACAATGAACATAACAAAATGTGCAGAAGTTATAAAAGAGCAATTCTCCGCAGTTTATGTACCATGGAAGGGGACAGATCCAGAATTAGAGAGTAATAAAAGGGCAAGGTGAAGAAGAGAAGAGAAGATAATTAGAGAGAAATGCACAACTTAAAGTTAAAAACTTACTAGGATCTTGGTAGGAAATCATGGCATTGCCACCGAAGTCACAGCTGCCAGGGGCCATGCCATTTCTCTTATAGTAACTATCAAAAGCATAGGAAGCATGAGCGGCAACAGTGTTTGGATTGTAGCAGCTGCCTGCTGGCTGAATAGGTGCACAGTCTGCTCCTCCAAGTCCACATGCATAGTCCAGAGCAACTTGCAATGACTGATCTGGAACTCCAGGCTTTGCCACACACCATGATCCAGCTGCAGCTCCAGCTGGGGTTGTGGTTGTAGGGGGTGTGAAGGGTGTTGTGGTTGTAGGGGGTGTGAAGGGTGTTGTGGGTGCAAATGTAGGAACTGTGGGTGAAGTAAATGGATAATTTCCATTGCTTCCTACTGGTGTTGCTGGGCTGCTTGTCATGGGTGTGTTGGGGTTTGTATAGGGTATATAGGGTGGGGTAGGAAAAGTATCAACCAGGGAATCTTTCAACCCACTACTTGTATTGTTGCTTTTCTTACCCATCAGCATCCTTGGTGTTGAGAAAACCTGCTCCAACTCTCCATTTTTCAAATCTTTAATATGCATTAACTCCAAATCACTGGGTTTCATGATAACAGCAGAGACAAAAGGAGATTTTATGTCCTCAGTAGCGGTGCTGCTGCAACCTAGAGGTGGCATTTGTTTGCCAGCAGCAATAATAACAGAGCTTAGAAGATGCTTCTTGTTCCCGAACTCACTGTCAAAATTTTGGGTGCTCAACATGAGAAAGGATGAAGTTTTTGACACAAATTGCAATAAAGGGCTCAAGACGCTTTGATTGGGAAGAAAGCACAAAGACTCGGTAATATTGGATGGAAGAAGTGGCACAATCTTGATTTGTTTGTCCAGTTTTGCAGCCACGAGGGCGCCATTGATGGCCTTGAAGTTGGATACCAGATCTGATGTTTCTGGGGCTTCCAATCTCACTGGCCCAACGACGATACTGCTTATCAGGGTTATTGGCAAGAATCCCATAACTCTCTTCTTCAACCATGATGATGCAGACGAACTGGAATTCCCTATCATTCTACAGCCCCTTTCTGAAACACCAACCCCTACCTGAATTCCAGTACCAGCTAAAGCCTTCAAAACCTTGGGATTTGAATCTGATACAAACACTTTTGGGATCTTATGCTTTACAGCAAACTCCACCAGCGCATATGGGGACACAATATTACCTTCTTGAGAATAGTCATACGACAAAGATATCAGAGTACCTGCGCTTAACATCCACGTACATGCAAGATAATTAAGACATTGCATTAGATTCAGCAGCAGCAAGAGAGACACATCAACTACTACAAAATAATAAATTGTAAACAAACAAATTTGGTCCCAATTTACCTGAAAATTTTCCTTGATCAAAAAAACAAAAAAGCCAATTGCTAGCTGTGAATCAGTGACAGTAAATCGTACCTGAAGAACAAGCTGCTGCAGAAAAAGAAAGGATAAGAGATGCAAGAAGCCAAGAAGCAGCCATTGCTCCACTTCAAACCTGTGATCTTGTAACTAGAAATCCGTTCAATTCTACGGTAGTGCTTGCAAATCTTTGTGGATTGTTGTGGGTATTAAGAAAGACAGCACACGGATGGACGGATGGATACAAGAAGAAGATGATCCTCAAATACAACAAAAGAGCAAGCAACTCAAGGAACGAAGCAAAATAGGTTGCAGACCGGTATGCTTGTGCAAGGAACTTTGCTATTCTCTTCAATCCTATGCTTATGCTTAGCTTTGCTTGCAGGTTCAGTGATAGCAGGATCCAGCGCTTTTGCAGTATTCCGTGACTGACCCACAATACAATAGGTAGATGGATGGGTAGATGCTGTGTCTGGCTCTGGGGCTGAGCTTTAATCGAGGATTGAGAATCTTAAAAGTCAGGCCACTTCTGTTCCTGTTTTGGGCCTCAAATCAATTTAATTTAATTAGATTATAAGAAGATGTTATGAAGCTTTCCTACAGGGGAGACTGCAGGAGATGCGCATGAGCCTGAGCCTGAGCCTCACGGCACAGCTGGAAAGAGAAAAAGAGAGAGGGTTATGAGAACAAGTCCTTCAAAGCAAAAGCTTAAAGATAAAGAGTTTCTATCTGCCCCTCATCATCATCATTATCATCATCATTCTTTCTTAAACAATTTTTATTTGAAAAGAGCGTCTGATGTTACCCTGCCAACAAGCTACCTTTGCCCTGCACCTTTTTCTTATTGTTTTACAAATGAATTATGTTATTTAAGTTATTGGTTAGTATGTCATGTATCCTACTACAACTAACTGATGAGGAGGGTTTGGCATCTCTCTAGAACTTGTGGGAACTTACGTGGATTGTGAATTTGGTATTGCGAAAGCTTATTAGACGAAGGATGGTGACTCGCTGCATGCAATCCACATGCAAATTAATTAGAGTGGAAATGTTTCATCACCCATGAAATTGTTCTGTTTTAACTTCCATACGAAAGCTCCTCCATCACATCTTGGTATTATACAAGGATCGGGCAACGTGCCTTTACCTAAAAATTTAGATAAACCATATTGAAATTGAAAGAAAGAATGTGCATGCAATGCTACAACCCTGACTTGTTAATGGTGTGTTGTGATGCTAAGAACGGTGAGAATAAATGGCAAGTATGTTACTAAAGGAATATTCAGTGTTGCAAGATGTAACGCCCCAAAGTTGCTAGGGGTGTTACTAAACTATATCCAGCTTAACTATGCACTAAAATTAAAGCTAATCGTAATTCCAAATTTTAATAATAGAACGGATTAAATTCAAAGAACATATGAACTCCATGTAACCATATAAAGAATTTAATTTACCTAAGTCCATATAACCATATAAGAATTTAAATTACTTAAATTTCTGCCAAGTACAATTCCCAAGGTCATCTATTTTTAATTAAATATTATCAATTTTTAATCAAGCTAATATGCTCACAAGTACATGTAACACCACTACCATGAATGCTAACTATACATGAACAAAATTTATTCATATTAAAAAGGCTTACCAACAATATTTGGAATTCTAATTTACTAGTTAACTCCATTGCTTTTTTAGCTATGCAACTTATTTGAATACATCCCCACAGGATTTCTAAATCAACTAAGAAATTATACAAAGTATAAGGTTAAGCCTAGTAAGGAAATAATAATAATTATACAAAGTATAAGGTTAAGCCTAGTAAGGCTTAACCAAAAGTTTCTTTGTTTCTTGGGAAATAATAATTTTAAAAATTAGCAATGTTACATTCCAAAATGTTCAATTCAATATTATCATTAAAATAAACTAAAATTTAGCAATGAAGCTAAATCATAGTTGAAGTATTAATAAAATCCATAAACATTTTAATACAATTTTTTAAAATTTAATAATGAGATAACCAAAACTCATATAAAATAAAACAACATTTTGACAAGATATTCATTTGTTCAGTCAAAAATTTAATTTGTATAGCATCACATAGGTTTTAATATACTCAGGATAACCTATAAATGGAATTTCATGCACTTCACTTAATAAATTTTATCTCCATGCTCCTTCCAAAATAAAAATTCTTTTTCCTTTCATTAGTAATTCTTGTGGAGAGAGATGATAATTGGATTTGAAACTTAAATTGGTTAAGATTAATTGGAAATAAGGGTCTTCTTTTATTTATGTTTTAAATTACTCCTCCATAGGTGTTGCAACCATGTCAATCATTAGATTCTACATTCTACTTAGGGTATCGACCATAACATTCTACTTTCTAGGGATGTAGTTATCTCAAAATTGTATCCTACAAGGAACTCCACCCATCTACATTATCTTGTGTTTAGGAATGGATATCTTTGTAAACATTTTAAACTTTTGTGACCAATTTTTAAAACAAATTATTTTTCATAAAGATAGTGTAATGTCCCATCCCTTGTTAAGGGTGGACACAATTGTAAACAATGTAATTAACCTTCTAATGAAGGGGCACCTCGTTATGAGGAGTTATGATTATTCATGTATC
>MNCI01004834.1:133683-160065 GCA_015680685.1 Gnetum montanum
AGTGAGATGTATGATGTGATTCTAAATTAGGCTACTTCTAGAGATAATGGAAAAAAATCTTGATTAAGCTAATAGGTAACATAAAGTAAAAATTTAAGTTAGCCTAAGTGTGATGAGCATCCATCCTTAATCATCTGTACACATCTTGGACCTTGTGTACTACTTTTGGGAATTCCAAGCACACATTACTTGAGCACTACTAGATACGCTACTAGGTTATCAAGTAGTTAGACTTAAATGTTCATGATTAAGTTGTACTCATTCCATGTTAGCAACAAGAAGTGTAAATGAAAATAAAGGAAATATTAACTAGATAGACAACAATAAATAATCGACAATTAAAGTAAATAAAAGCTAAGTAAATAAGAGAGAAAGTGAGAGTAATTAATTGCTAAGTAGATTATGATCTAATCTAGCCTAAAACAAGTAACCATTCCCACTTCTCAGACATATCCTAAACTTCGTGCAAACACTGTTGGGCTATCAAATGCTAATCATTTTTAAGCTACCAAGTGGCACACGTATGCTCAAAGGGGTTGTGCTTGTGTAATTTAATCGATTTGCTTAATTGATCAAAATGAATTGTTGCACTAATAACACGAATGTAAAGTGCATAAAATAAATGTGTAATAAAATAAAATAAAATAAATACATAAGAAAAAAAATCTCAAGTGTTGCAAGGATGAATCAAAGAGCTCATCTTTATTGCCAACACAATGGTGTGCTCAGGTACATCAATGCTTGAATAAAGATCCATTCACACTTAGACCTCCTTCTACAGGCACTTGGAAATATTCTAACTTTCGAATGGACAAACTGCAAGAGTTTCCCTACTTGATTGCTAAAAACTTCCTCCTAATTGTGCACCTGGGCACTGTATTTATAGACCTGAGAGTAACCTAGGAATAACTACTCTAGTAATTAGAATAATTTCTTTAATAATAACCACTCTAATAATTAGAGTAACCACTCTAATAATAACTGCTTTAATAATTAGAGTAACTACTTCATCAACATCATACAAGTAAAAGAGGAAAGTATTCAAACCTTTAAATAATTAAAACCTACCTATGATTGCCTTCCCTTATCATGTCTTGAACTTTGTTGAGGTGGTTGGAATTGTTGTTGAGCCTATTGTTGGGTTGGTTGTCTCATAACTACTAGATCACCAAAACTTTGCTTAGTCCGCTGCCTTTGCAAAAAGAAACTTATTAGAAAAATAAAAAGAAAATATAAAAATATAGATAAGACATTAAACTAAGTAAATAATATTCAAATATATACCTTGGGAGTAGAAAGTGTGATCTATTCTTACGATTAAATTGTACCAAAGGTTGAAGTACTTTGAATTTCTTCAACCTGTGTAGTTTCAGCACTTTTCATTGGTTCATTATGTAGCCTAGATTGCACTATCAAATACATAAAATAAAAACATAATCAACAAACAAGGAAATAATAAAAATATGAAAATACCTCACTGATTTCCTCTTAACTCCAAGCTTGCTATAAAGCCAGTTGACCTTTCTTGGCACCCATAATCTTGCTCCTTATATCCCTCTCTTCTTCAAAAAATTCAAGACATAACTGAGGATTGTAATAAGTAAAACATTTCTTGGGATGATTATAACTTAGGATCATATAAATGATCAAAGGTATACAACATAGAGTATAGGATTTTGAAGGATTTTGTTAGGCAATAGTAATTTCAGTCATGACATTATACTAGGCAGAGAAACGAGACATTGACCAATCGTAAATCCTACTAGTTATGGCACCATGAAATATGAAAATAGAATAAGAACTAATATTGGATTGCTATCTACACCATAGAACCTTGCTACTAATGAATAGACATAAGTCAAAGTGAGCATTATTAATGAAATATTTACAAACAAATTGGTTTTTGTGAATGGTGAAATCAGTAACATAATTAAATAATTTCTTTTTATAAAAATATTTAAATTATTGAGAATGAGTTGAAGGAATTAAAATATGTTCTCTTGATAAAAGCCTAAGACTACTTTAATATCAAGAGGAAGGATTGTTACTACTCAAAAAATTAATTAAAAAAAAAGTACTTTTCTTATTATCATACTGCTCAAACCACTTCAAAAAAATATTCTTGCATTGGGAAAGTTTAAAAATTGGAAAAACTAGTAAATCAGCCAACCTAGAAGTGGTAAGAAATTGAAAATCATTCCTCCCAAGTAAGCTCTAAACCCGATCAAAAGTAGTAAGGACATTATTTTGATGTAAAAAAATATTAGGTAATAAAGAGTTGCTACCTGAAGGGGCCTAAGATGAAGCTTGATGTTTCGGAGCCATGAATTCTTTATAATAGAAAATCTTCAAGCTCTTTTGTTGATAATCTTTTGCTCGTATTAAGTTGTGATGAGTAAATCATCCTACTTCTTATATTTATAGTATAATCATAGAAATCTTAGTAAAAGCAAAGAGAAAGTATAGCTTAAGATAACAAAAGATTTAATAAAAGTTAATGTATACTTTTTTAAAAGAAAAAGCTAACGTTTATTTTTTGTTTTAAAAGTTAACATTCACTTTTTTGGATTTTATGATTTTTAGGTTTACTAAAGCAAAGTTATCTATAGTTTAACACGAAGTACTCTCTAGGAAAATTCCAACGGTACCAATTTTATCAAAATCTGACTTATGGTTTAGAAGATACAGTTATTCTTGGTTTACGCGTAGTTTAAAAATTTAAATTAAAAAATAATAATATAAAAATAATTTTTTTAAATTAAAAAAAATTCAAACAAGGGGTCTTGGGTTCAAACCTAAGCCCCAAATTATTAAAAATAATATATATATATGTATACAATAATTAAAAAAATAGGACTTGCGGCCAGGCTTGTAACCAATTGCAGCTAGCCACAGCAAGGCTGTGACTAGGCCACGACAAGGTTGTGACTAGGCCACGGTTGTAAGTCTAGCCCTTAGGGCCAGTCCCAAATTGGGAAAAAAAAAAGAAAAAGAAAACAAAATTGTGTCATGCCATCTCTTCTGCCATTCATGTTACCATTGCCCACGTGCCACTTTCTGCAGTTACCACCTTCCACGCATCATTGCTACCACCCATTGTTGTTGGTTTTGTGTGTGCCTCTATCACTGCTCTCTAGTACTGCGTCATTTGCACCATCAATAATTGCCATTCACATCGTCAATAACGACCATCCATACTACCCATCATTGCCTCCTATGCTATCCATCACTGCCTTCCACGCTACCCATCACTACCTCTTATACTACCCATCACTACCTCTCATGTTGTCCATCACTGCCTTCTGGCCACTATGTGGACCTTGGAATGGGGCATTTGTCAATTGACAAAAAAATTTTCAAAAAAAAGTTTAGTGCCCGTAATTTTTAGTTTAAATAGAAAAATGTGCTCAATTATTTTCAAAATTTCAAATTGTCACTATGGTAAGAATAGAAATGAAATTTTTTTCATTAGGTGACCTCTCGGAAAGTCTCAAAAAATTGTGAAAGTTGTGAAAATTTGAAATGGCTATAACTTTTGAATCTAGAGTCTATTTTCAACCAAACAAAAATTAATTCCGACAGATTTGAACCTTTCAGACTTAATGGAATGGTTAGATTTAGCTTTTGAATTACAAAAAATTAGCATTTAATTCATTATTTTAGGTCCTGAAAGTAATTAAGATTCAATAATCGGTGAAAAATTCATGATAGTTTCAACTTCCTCTACAACTGACTAATGATTTTGAGATCCATAAAAAGGGCCATAGAGGCTAAGGATTTTCAACATACCTAATTTTTTCAACTTATCGATGTCTAGAACCTAACAAATAAATTGGAGAGAAATGGAAGCCTGAGTCAATGATCAAATGAATGCCCTTGAAGATCAAATTAATGAGATTAGGGGTGTTTAAGAAGAATGTTGACACTCAAACCAAGGGTTTGGGACAGAGATGCAAAATATATCTGAAGAAATTAGGAAATTGTCCCAAAATTTAGAGGATAAATGGCTAGAAGTACAAGGAAAGATGGATTCCTTTAAAAACTCCATCAAGCAATTAACTAACCATTTACATCAACATCAACCTCCTACTAGGTATCCACAACAAACACAACCTCCCCTTGTTAGTGGACTAGATATTGAAATCCATCTTGTAGATTGTAGAATTGAAACTGAAGGTAAAGGATATGGGAACTAGCTTAAGCCACCTAGAGAATCATTGACACAAGTTCATGCTAAGAAAGTAAAATTAGATCATAATGATGGAGCCCTTGGATCTAGTGCTAAGGTAAGGAATTGGCTTGATACAATGAAAAGTTACTTTGATATGTTGAATTTGTCAAGCCATGAATTTCTAGAAGTTATCTCCTTGTATTTAAGAGGACTTGTAGCAACATGGTGGAATGGACTGAGATCTTAAGGTTTGATTACAAATTCGCTTAATTTTTATTGAGATTTTGAACAAAAATTTATTCCCAATTCTTTTCTCAAAGAGCGTAAAATAAGATTTGATTCCTTAAGGTTGGGAAGATGATTCATAGATGATTACTACAAGGAATTTTGTGATCTTTCTTAGTATGTAAGTCATTAGGATGAGGAAGAATTAGTTTCAAAATTCATTAGAGGACTACATGCTCAATTACATCCCCAAACATGAGCCCATAATCCTCAAAATTTTGATGAAGCATATAGAATTACTAAGGATTATGAGGAATTGAATCAGATACGAGTGACCCTTCAACAAGTAACTCTTCGACAAACCACTTTTCCATAAGCAATGGTAGAAGAGATATTAACAAGAAAAGCTCAATCAGGATTTGGATGTTTCTTTTGTGGTGAAGATCATTTTAAATGAGATTACCCAAAATTTTGAGCAAAAATACAAAGGATCAACCAAATCAGAAATCAAAAACCAAATCCAAACATGAACAAAGAAAAAATTCTAGCCACTACCATAGCTGTCAAGAAGCTATCTGCATCAACTAAATCAAGTTTGTGTAAATTTCAATTTGCTTTTCTAATTTTTGAAGATTTAATTGAAGGTAAAAAAATTAAATTTTTGATTGATAATGGTGCCAGTGATAACTTTATTTCTCCAAAGTTAAATTAATTTATTGAAATTAAGTCTACCTTCCAAGAAAATTATTAAGATAGAATTGGTAGATGGAACAACTGCGAGCAAACATACCATGTATGGAGAGATTAACTTTACCTTAGAAAACATGTCTTTTGTTGATGAATTTTTCGAATTTAAACTAGGTGATGTTGATGCAATTTTAGAAATGTCTTTCCTACAAAAATTTAATGTTACTAACCACTTTAGAACTCATATTTTAAAAATCCCAACCACTGATGGAGTTAGGATTCTAAGTGGGGTAGGAACAACAAAGAAAATTCATATGATACCTATTAAGCAAGCTAAAAGATTAGTAAAAAAATGTGCTACAATGTTGGTTGTTAAAGTAACCCAACCTCAGAAATTTTCAAATGTTGAGATCTCGAATGAACTTAAGGAATATAAGGATTTAGTATTTGGTGAAACTAGAGAACTACCTTAAAAAAGAACTATTGAGCATGCCATTGATATTTTTTCTAGTACATAACCTGTCTTAAAAGCTCCTTATAGATTTTCTACTTCAAAATTAAGAAAATTAAAAGTACAATTAGACCAATTATTGGAAGAAGAAAAAATTATACCTAGCATATCACCTTGGGGTGCACCTGTTTTATTTGTTAAAAAGAAAGATGGTACACTAAGATTATGCATCAATTATAGAGCATTTAATAAAGTGATGATTAAAAATACTTATTCTTTACCTAGAATTGATGATTTATTTGATCAACTTACAGGTGCATGTTATTTCTCAAAGATTGATTGAAACTCACGTTATCACCAAATAAGGATTAAGGAGAAAGATATTGAGAAAACTACTTTTAGAATCAGATATGGATTATACGAATTTGTTGTGATGTCATTTTGATTAACTAATGCACTTGCAACATTTATGGCATTAATAAATAATATTTTTTGTGAATATCTTAATCAATTTATTATAGTATTTATGGATGATATTCTTGTTTATTCTAAATCAAGAGAAGCACATATTAAACATTTGAAAACTATAATGGAAATTCTTAAAGAACATCAATTAAAAGCTAAATTGAATAAATGTGAACTCTTTAAGAAAGAAGTTTCATGCTTAGAACATATAGTTTCCAATAAAGGATTGCAAGTAGATCCAACAAAAAATAATGCAATCTGGGATTGGTTTGAATTAAAAAATGTTATAGCAATTCACAGTTTCTTAGGTTTAGCTAGTTTTTATCGACATTTCATTAAATATTATTCTACCTTGGTAGCCCCATTAACTAACCTTTTTCAGGAGAAACGTGTGTTCAAATTTGATAAAAAATGTAGGAAATCTTTTCTCAGATTAAAGATGCTACTTACAACAACACCTATTTTAAGAATTCTAGATGAAGATATATCATTTGAAGTATCCATAGATGCCTATGGAATAGGAATTGGTGTTGTACTTTCACAAGAAGATAGAGTGGTATGTTATGAATCTCATAAATTACGAGGAGTTGAGGTAAATTATTCAACCCATGATTTAGAATTATTGGCAATTGTTCATGCTTTAAAATTTTGGAGACATTATCTTTGTAGAAAAAGGTTTATACTAAAAACAGATCATAAAAGTTTAGAATATTTGCAAAGTCAACCTATTTTGAATACTCATCAAAGATGATGGTGATGAGTGGCGAGGTATCCCTACACTCAACCATACAAATATGAGCGTCTTACACGCGATCCGGTCAAACTCCAAGGACTAAGTGCTTATGTGCCCTAATGGAACACTTAAGGTTAATCAATCGATGTCTTCCCAAACTTGCTTGTATTGTCATGATTGTATAGTTAAGTAAGCTTGAGGTATGTGATTTTTATATCTTTTATCTTTTTAATGTCCTATGCTAANGCATTTAAACATTTAATAATAATAAAATCCTATTTAGCTTAGTCCACATGCTGCAAGGTTTATCAGAAATTTCGTCTTTATTGCCATACACAAATGTGTGCTTAGGTACAATTTGCTCGAATAAAGATCCGTTCACTTTGAGACTCCTACTACGGGCACATGGAAATTATTCTAACTTTGGAATGGTAAAAATGATATAGTTTGGCTAAGGGTCTAATTCTAGATGCCTAAAACAGGGAAAGCCGCCTCTTATTTATAGATGTTTCAGCAGGCTGCAATATCGCGTATGTGATATCGCGAGGGTAGATGTGATATCGTGTACACAATATCGCGGCTCATCATACCCCCATGACTGAATGAAAACTCTTCCTTAAGTTCCTTACAAAATATTGGGAAGGTATGGGATTATTGACTTGAATGATACTAATGGTGAATGGGGTGACATGTGAACAGATCATCATTACAACACATGACAATATTAGTGTTCATGACAACAAGAGTGAACATTATACACATTTGACATCCAGCCTTATTTGACAGCTAAGAGAGAAGAGAGAAGAAAGAGAAAGAAAAGAAGAAGTTTGTTGTTGCCAATGCCAAGACTGCACCTTTCGTTGTCCATCCATAAGCGTTCCATCAATCTTGTTCCTTGCATAACTGCTTCAACACTGGTCCATTCCAAGTGTTCCCTCCAAATCCAATCCGTTGGTGTATGATTTCCATCTGCACACACAAAACAGTCTTATATTAGTAAGGGTAAATGAATCTCAATGTAGTTGATACCTTACCTCAGTGTAAGGTCCATTGGCTGAGTTGTGATATGGCTGATGCGGATTTTGGAGATATAATACTAGTGATTACCCAAGGTGTAGGGGTTAGGAGAAAAATTGAAAAAATTGGACTAGGACCCCCATGACTAAGAGCGAACCTCCGGTAGTGAGAGAATGGAAAAAATAAGAAATAAGAAAGATGGAGAAAAAGAAGCAATGACCATGCCAATAAAATGGATGTTAGGGATGGTAATGAACAAAATAAATGTTGATTACAAAAATGTTTAAGGGAAAGAAATTTACTGATGCACCAAATAGGAATGCCAATGGGTCCTTCCCAAAGTAGGCTCATGCCCTTAATGCCTTGACATTCCCATATTCAAAGAGTCCGTAGGCTCTAGAAATGTCATTTGGAAGCAAGAGTTAAAGTTTTAACCACAAGAGTTTACCAAAAAGAAAATAATGCATCAACCAAAATATAGACTACTGATACAACCGACAATGAGGTAAATAATGGAGAAAGAACGATGGAAAGAAGATAATGGAATGGATTCTCAAGAATAAGGTGATGTATAGCCCCTTGTGTATTAATGGTTAATGTGACTTAGTAGATCTCATTCCAAATACAGCCTCAAACAAACACATCCAGTGACTTTGCATTAATACATTTGGCTCATCCATCCACCTGAAGTAACAAGAATGCATCTAACAAAGAGTCACCATCATTTCAACGAAACGAGAAAGGTGAAAGTAGGAAGCGAGAAAGGGCCTTAGTTAGAGGGAACATGTTTTTTTAGTTCCATAACCAATGTTGGTAGCCCAAGTGATTATTTCGTCTAAAGGGTGTGCTTGGAATTTTCACTTTTTTTTTGTGTGAGAACCACAACATGCAAAGACTTATTATTTTTATTAGCTCAGCTTCCCAATAATCGAGCAGCATCAGAATGGTAAGGGAAACTCAAGAAGAAAACATCCAAGCACCTAAGAGAATGGCCAGCACAAATGCATCAAGTTCCCTTGAAGTCACATCCTTTTTAGTCCTTGAGTCCTTCCTTAGTTTGATAAATGCCCAATCATCAATTTGTTGATAGTTCTTATTATTATTTTGAAGAAAGGGACTATATAGTTCCAAGCCAAGAGAGACCATAGAAATTCATGGATGCATGGATGATGTGGGCTCATTGCCTGTTATATCAAAAGAACCATACCTTAGTGTCAACGTCATTACTCAAAGGTAAAAACCAAAAATTAGCAATCAATAGAATACAATTCATACCATCATCAGGAGCACTTATTAGGTGACAAAGTTACAAAAATGGATAAACACACACACATACAAATAAAAGAAAAAGTATGAATGATGTTGCAAAAAAAAAAAAAAGTTAAAGAAATTTGTAAAACAAAAATGTGTAAAAAAATTAAAAAGGAACTGAGGGCCTTGATTGATCAGCATAGGTGGCCATCTCACCCATGACTAAGTTGGAAGGAGGAGATCCGAAATAATGAGCGAGGTTGTCCTCTCTGAGAGGATTTATGTGCACTGGTTGTTCTAAGTTCATGGAAGGGTTTGGTTTGTTGCACATTGACTAGTAATCTCTTATCAGGGCTTTCAAGTTTGTATATTGTCATGGCTCCTGAGGGGAAGGTTGTATGAATAATGTAAGGCCCTTCCCACAATGTTTGAAATTTCGTGTGTTGTGGTACATGTGTGAGGTTCCAGTAGAGGACCTTATGTCTTGGTTGGTACTTAACCTTTCAAATTTTTAATTCATGACATTGCTTGTTATGTGCCTTGTCCAACTCATTTGATGATAGGGCAACTAATCAATTTTCATCTAGCACGTTTAGAGTTACCAATCTTTGTTTTTGTGCTAGATCAAGGTCAAGGTGGAGGTCACATGCCATGGATAGTGTACAAAGCTCGGTTTGAATTGGAAGCTTTAGAAGTTTTTCATATACTAACTCATAGGGAGAGTAGCTTGTAGGGAGTTTCCAAGTGGAGCAGTATGCCCAGAGAGCATCATTCAGTTTAGTGCTCCAATCTTGCCTATATTTGCTAATTATCCTTGTTAATATTTTAGTAATCTCCCAGTTAGTGACCTCAACTTGGCNACAGTTTGTAACAGTAGCTACTTCAGCCCATTTTATTAGATAGTCCACAGCAACAATGACATAAGATTTTATATTGGACATTGGTGTAATGGGCCCCATAAAGTCTATTCCCCAAATATCGAAGGGTTCTAAAGGTTGAATCCATTGTTTCTGACCCTCCATTCGAGCAGTCATTCCCCCATCACATTGACAGCACTCGCAGGATTGGAGAAATTGATGGGTATCCCAAAATAATGTTGGCTAGTAATATCCTGCAAGCAGGATCTTAATAGCCATTCATCTCTTTGCATAGTGACCCCCACAAGGACCCTCATGAGCATCTTGGAGAACTCTTAGTTGGTCCATATTAGGCACACACCATTGAACCAAGCCATCAGGATAGACTTTGTAAAGTTTTCCATTGATCTCCATGAACTACTTGGCTCTGTGAAGAAACTGTTGTTTCTTCCTAAAGTCCATCTCTTGTGGTGTTTGTTGGGAAAGGAGATAGGTGAGAATGCTACTATACCAATTTGTTTCCATGGGTTGGTTATTCACTACACCAACAAAGAGGGCTTAATCAGGAAAATGATCAGATATGGCATATTCATCCTCCTTGTTGTCCCAGTGCAACCGAGATAAATGATCTGCAACTACGTTCTTGGTGCCCTTTTGATTAATCATCGTTAGATCGAACTCTTGTAGGATTACCAGCCATTGTATAATACGAGGGCTAACGGTTGGCTTGTTCATGAGGAACCTTATTGCATTATGATTCGTATGAATGTACACTTTGTAGCCTAACACATAGTACCTAAACTTGTCCAGTGCAAACACTACAGCCATTAATTCTTTTTCTGTAGTTGTGTAGTTAAGTTGTGCACCAACGATACTCTTACTTGCACAGTGGATGTAATAAGGATGTTTTTGGTCGTCTAACTATGTAAGTATGGCTCCTAAGGCATAATTGGATGTGTCAGTCATTATATGGAATGGTCTGGACCAATTAGGGGCTTGTAGAATGGGATTTTCCACAAACCTTTATTTTAGAGTTTGGAATGCTTGTTCACATTCCCTGGTCCATTCGAATGGTGCATCCTTCTTTGTTAATTCTACCATTGATTTGGCAATCTTGGAGAAGTTCTCAATGAATCTCCTATAAAACCCAATGTGTCCAAGGAATGATCAAATGTATTTGATAGTTTTCAGTTGTTGGGTGATTACTTGGAAGACCCTAACTTTTTCTAGGTCTACCTCGATTCCGGAATGTGAAATCTTATGCCCAAGTACTATGCCTTCTTGGACCATCAAACGGATTTTTTGCCAGTTGAGCCTTAAGTTGGTTTCTATGCATCTTTTTAGCACTTGTTCTAATTAGTCTAAGGCTTGATTAAATCTCATTCCATAAGTGGAGAAGTCCTCCATAAAGACTTCCATTCCATTTCCAACCTACTATTGGAATATGCTTAAGACTAAGCGTTGAAATGTGGCAGGAGCATTGCACAAGCCAAATGGCATTTGTTTATATGCAAACATTCCCCAAGGACTAGTAAACGTTGTCTTGGCTTGATCTTCTGGTGCTATCCATATTTGGTTGTATCCACTATAGCCATCCAAAAAACTATAATAGCGATGCCCTGCTATGGTGTCTAAGACTTGGTCAACGAATGGCAACGGAAAGTGATCCTTGAATGTTTCCATGTTCAGCAGCCTAAAATCTATACAAACCCTTCATTTTCCTCCCTTTTTAGGCACGATCACCAGAGGGCTAACCCATTCACTATCAGCAATGGAATATATGAATCCAACCTTAAGAAACTGTTCTATTTCTTCCTTTACTATTTGCTTCAATTTTGGGTTCAATCACCTCTGTGGTTGTTTTCGAGATTTCATGGAGGGGTCCATGTAAATCCTATGCTGGCATATCCTAGGATCTATTCCAGTTAACTTGGGGTATGACTAGGCAACGAATTTTGACCACTTTTTTTATCACTTTTAGCAGTCTTTCTTTTTGCTTAGGAACAAGTCTTGCGTTGATGATCATCGATTTTCCGTTTTCAAGGATCATATATTCCAGATCGGTGGGCAATGGTTTCAAGTATAGGGGCTCTTGTCTAAATCTCTCAGGAATTTCCAACTTCCCCCATTTAATTTTTTCAAGGTTAAGGGTTGGAAGTTGGCAACGAACTTGCTCAAGTGTGTCTATGCTTCCAATGTAAGCACTAGTTATTCCCTCAGTTAGTTCCATGCATGTTATCGAGTTGCTCTCTTGATCAGCCATCAGCCACTGGGTGTCTCCTTGTCGTATGGCCTGCTACTACATACAGGCACTTTTGTATATTAATTTCTTGTGCATACCGATTGCATGCAGGCAATGCTAAACTTTGCATAACCCATGATTTCTACATGCAATGGCACCCTATGTCACTGTATGCGATGCATGGAACTTTCTTCTTCTCGATCTTTCCAAAAGTGTTCTTCTTGGATATTTCTAGGGAAAGATCACGGATTCCTAGGCATGCATCTATAGTACTTAGCCATGCTCTTCCCATTATTATTGGAAAGTCCCTCTTACCATTGTTTACTTGTATCATTAGGAAATCAGCTGGATATGATGGCCCACATACAGTGGTAACAATGTCCTCCACCAGTCCTAAGGGAACAGTGATGGACTGGTTAGCCAGCTCTAAGTGAATATTTCTCTTCTTTAATTAAGGCATATTCCAAGCTTTGTACATCTCTTGTGATATTAGGTTGACTCCAGAACCTGAGTCCAGAAAAGCTTTACATGGTTCATTCCCAGTGACTTGGAGATAGATTAGAGGACTTCCAGGATCAAAGAATTTCTTGGGAAGGTGGCCCACCTTAATCCAGTCAATAATGGCATGTGTTAACATAACCGTGTGCGTTAAGCTCGATTTTTGGGTTGAAGGAGGCCCCAAAGCCTTATTTGGTAGGGAGGTGTTCGGATGTTCAACCGCTTGTGATGGTGAGGGCTTAGTTGAATTGTTGGTTCTAAAGAAAGATCTTTTCAGCATAAGGTTGTCAAAACCAACTACAGGTTGAGGATTCATAGCCCTCGTGACATTGGGTTGCTTTGGTTGTGGGGAGTACCCCTTGCATTGCTGGAGCAGGTGATAGTGGAGCTATCACCATGAGAGTCGCGGATGGGTTCAGAGGATGGTACGTTTGTGGGTTGTCCCTCCTAGGAGAAGGAGTCCTATAATACTCCTAAGCTTGGTAGTGATGTTGTGGGATCACGTGACTGACAGAGTCACTTGGAGAGACTGGCTGCTGCACGTAATAGCCATATGAATCTAGTTGCCGGTAAGGATATTGTTTCCTCGGTGGTGGCATACCCCATGACTGTGGGTATTGCCACTGCTAATGTTGCTCAATAGGTTATGGAAAAGTTCCACTTGGATAATACGTTAAGGGTTGGTGGAATTGCCTCGAGTTACCTTGGGGATAAGGTAACCTTCAGGGTGCTTATCGTTTGTTAAGTTGTGGGTTAAGTGCATATACCCCAAACTCTTACAGGTGTGAGATTACTAGGCAACATCCCTTAAGATGGTCATATTGGCATATCTCACATCCACCATCATTGTCTGTATCAGAATCCACATCCTCTTTGGTGATGATCATTTTACCCTTACCTTTGTTACGTGCATGGTCCAAATCCCTCTTTTTCTTTTTGTCGTAGTCACTACTTCACTTTTTAGACCCCTATACGATTTTAAGAACGGTTTCAAATCTACTATCTAAGGAGTCCCACATTTGGGCAACCTTTGCTAACACTTCTATTGTTAATTTTTGAAGTGGTAAGGTTTTCCTATTCACCATCTCCTCGAGTGGTGACTCTTCCTCCTCCTCACAAAATCTCACTCCCCTTTTTCAGAGGGAAGGATTGTGGTTGTACTCTTCCACACTTTCTCTTTTATGTAGCTCCCCTTCTTCCTTAGCTACTTGCTCCAACAATCTATGAACTTGATGTGACCTAAGCTCTAATAATCTCCCTTGGGCATGTGTTCCAAGGATTCTCCTTGTTTCATGCCTAATTTAATCTACGAGATGGCGTAGTTGATCTTGTTGCAAGTAACCATGGCCCAGGCAACGATGTAACAGTGCATAATATCAGCCCATGGTAGCATCCAAGGGTTCATGATTTCCATGCTTCCATCCTTGGATTTGCTTTCACAGGTTGGACATCCATGAGTACATTTGATATTTATCATTAAATAGTTCTAGCATCGTACTCCACCTTCAAATGGATTTTGGTTCTAAGGACTGGTACCAGCTTTCCGCTTCTTTTACTAGTGTCCTTGGAAACAACTTTAGTTTTTTCCACTTGTTCTCAATGTTATGCAAGGCATATGCATCGTGAAATGCTTGTAATCGGTTCTGAGGATCAGCATTGTATCCCCCCTTAAATCGTGGGATATTATTCATGTCTAGTCTCTTGGTCCTGCTATCTTTTTGGTGCCTTGTGGGTATTCTTATGACCTCCGTGATGTCTAACATGCTTCGGGTTGCAAGTAGGGGTTCTTCATGGTCATTTCTTTCATAGAGTCTATGATGTCTATGTAGTTCCCTACTTTTCCTTCTTCTATTTCGTGATTCTCTAGAATGCCCTCGTCCTTGTTCTTAACTCTCTCATCGAGGTTTCTCACTCTATTTACCCTTATCCTTATGGTTAGGTCCCTTATGATTACGTTCTTATACAGAAGGAGAGGGTGAATGTGATGATGAAGGTGAAGAAGAAGGAGAACCATCGTCATCACGATATTTCCTACCTTCTCTTCAGTAGTTTTGGCCCCGATCGTCATCGTGATGACGATCAAACTACCTGCCCTTATCATGTGTTTGTGTTCCCTCGTTGAACACTTGGTATTTGTGGGGATTAGAACCAGGATTGTGAATCGTAGAGTGAAGATTTTGATACACCACCTCCTCACCATCGTTAGGAGGGGGAACATCGTTTTGTGGAGAACCTATGGAAATAGGATCACCCCCTCAATTTTGCTGAAGAAGGGTGGAGCGTTATGGGGTCCTTTTCCCTTCAATGATGTATAGTATCTCTCCTGTTGCAAGTCCCTTTGATGTTTCACTTTTATGGGTTGGTAGTCCCTTGTGTCATAATCTCATGCAACATATCCCACGTATAACTATGACATGCCTATTTATGCGAGAGCATGGAGGAGCATGTTGGGGACTGCTCGGTCTGGAGGCAACACTATGTTACCCTCCAAGTTTCTCCAATGCAGTTGTTCATCTTGATGGAGAATAAAAGTAAATTCAGGTACATATTCATCATGATGAATATATACCACATGAAATTGTTGAGGAACTAGCAGATCTTGGTTGTGTATGTTGTGCTGCCAACTATCTCTTGTGTTGTTCCTAGGTGGTGAAGTGCTTTTGTGCAAAGAAGAAGACATTTTTGTCTTGTTCGATGTCCTATTTACCGTTATCTTATTTTCTTTTGATCAACCCTAAGGGTTTGTTCTAGCATCCCAACGATGTGAATGATCTCCTATGTTCTACGTAATGCACAAACAACGAAGTCCCTAGCAACAATGCCAATGATGAGTGGCGAGCTACCCCCCACACTCAACCATATGAATACGAGCGTCTCATGTGTGATCCGGTCGAACTCCAAGGACTAAGTACTTATGCGCCCTAATGGAACACTTAAGGTTAATCAATCGCTGTCTTCCCAAACTTACTTGTATTGTCACGATTGTATGGTTAAGTATGCTTGAGGTATGTGATTTTTATATCTTTTATCTTTTTAATGTCCTATGCTAAGAGGGAAAGGTGAAGAGAACTAAGTGACTAACTTTCCTTAACTATTCACTAACTAAGTTCTAATCGTCCTAGCACCAGTATCTGTTCCCACTTGCTGTACACACCCTAAACCAATGCAACGCTACTGGGATTACCAAACGCTACTCGTTACTGGGTTACCAAGCATTACACNTAAAGATCTGTTCACTTTCAGACTCCTATTGCGGGCACATGGAAATTATTCTAACTCTGGAATGGTAAAACGGCTATAGTTTGGCTAAGGGTCTAACTCTAGATGCCTAAAACAGGGAAAGCCGCCTCTTATTTATAGATGTTTTAACAGGCCGCGATATCGCGTACGCGATATCGTGGGGGCGGATGCGATATCGCAGCTCATCAGATGGATAGAATTATTGGCTAAATATGATTTTGAAATCAAATATATTCCTAGTAAGAAAAATGTAGTAGTAGATGTTCTTAGTCGAATGTGAAATTTAATGATAGGTGTGGTAACAAATCCTATGGAAGAAGAAATCAAGGAACAAATAAAAGATGATCCTTATTTAAAAAATATTTTAACAAATATTTCCTAGAAGCCTCAATATCAACTTACCTCCAACGGTTTATTGATGAAAGGACAAAGAATATGTATACCAGAAGGAAATTGAAGACTAAAATTGTTGAGTGAAGCACACAAAGTACTATACATAGGACACCTAGGTTATTTTAAGACCTATATGATAATTTGTAAATCTTATTTTTGGCCTAGAATGAAAAATGATGTGTCTTCATACATTAAAAATTGTCCAACATGTTAAAGAATAAAATTTGAATAGAGGAAACCTAGTGGATTATTACAACCTCTAGAAGTCCCAACATAGAAATGGGAAGATATCACTATGGATTTCATTATGGGGTTGTCAGTAATCAAAAAAGGAAATGACTCAATTTTCATAGTAGTTGATCATCTATCAAAGATGGCACATTTTATAGCTTTGAAGTCTACAGACACAGTAAAAGAAATAGCCCAAAAATTTGTACAAGAAATATTTTGATTACATGGTTGTCCAAAATCTATCACTTTGGATAGAAATCCCAAGTTCATATATGAATTTAGGAAAAATTTCTTCAAATATCTTGGAGCCCAATTGAAATTTAGCATAGCTTATCACCCTAAGACTAATGGACAAATTGAACGTGTGAATAGAATATTAGAAGATATCCTACGAAGCTAGGTCAAGAGTAGACAAAAAACGTGGGAGAATTATTTGCATCTGGCAGAATTTTCCTATAATAACAGTTATCAAGATTCAATACAACGAACACAATTTGAAGTAGTATATGGATGTAATTGTTGTATACCATTAACCTAGGTAGATCCCACTTTAAGAGCGGAGTGGAAGGAAGAAAAAATGAAAATAATGGAAAACATTGTCACAAGGGTTAAACAAAATTTACAAGCTACCCAAGATAAATATAAAGGATATGTAGATCAACATTGACTTAAAAAAGAATTCCAAGTAGGAGATCAAGTATTATTGAGAGTAAAACCTACAAGAAGTTCTCTTATATTGGGAAAATATACTAAATTAGCACCTAGATCTTGTGGACCTTTTGAAATCTTTGAAAGAATTGACGAAGTAGCATATTAGTTGAATCTTCTGGAAACCTTAAAAATTCATCTAGTTTTTCATGTGAGCTTGCTAAAGAAATTTTATGAAAATGATGTACCATATGTATTGGATTGGAATACTTTACCATTACGATTCATTTCTAGCTTTGAAGTTGAGCCCATTGCTATTAAGAATCAATGAACTAAGAAATTACAAAATAAAACTATCAACAAAGTACTTGTTCAATGGTCAAATTGTGATCAACAGACTCGGGAAAATAGGGAGTTTATTTTAAATACTTACCTCCAAATTTTTTATCATCCTGGTATTGAATGATAGTTTGAATTTATTATGGATGTAATGAATTATGTTTATAATTTTTGATATTTTATTTTTATAGATGATAATGAGGAAAATAAGGGAACTGAAGCTAAGGAGCATAATAATGAAGTAGCCATTGAGTAGTTGGATATGGAGGAAGCACTCGAGGATGAGCTAGATGCTTAAGGGAGGTAGATTGTAATGTCATGTACCTTTTTAAGGATGGAAACAATTGTAAATAATGTAATTAACCTTCTAATGAAGGGGAACCTTGTTATGAGGAGTTATGACTATTCATGTATCCTTTGGAAAAGTGTTTGACCTATGCCATTTAAGGCCAGGGTTAGAGGTTGTGCTAGGCATGGCGTTGCAGAGCTTAAAGAGGTAAGTAATTGGAGTTGGGTGAATCAGGACAAAAAGAGATTGAACACACCTTTGGTAAGACAACTTAACCATGGTGGCAATGTCAAATTGCCTCAAGGCTTAAGGTGCATAGGAAGACAACCCAAAAGGGCGTTACAGTTCTCTCTTTCATTAATATAATTTTTCCATTTTTGTTGCTTAATTCTTCAGTACCAATTATTTATTTTCCAATTAATTCATTATTTAAGTATTTATAATATTTCTAGTATATTATCCACGAAAACATTGAATGTAATAAATTAAGTATTCATATTTTTATGACATCTGGGAATAGGATGTCACAAATAGTATCTCCAAACTTTTAAATCATGAATAATATATGATAATTCTAAATCATAAGTTGAGAAATTTATCTTTTTACCCATAATTTACAAGATTCAAAACATATCACTTTATCCTCTTGAGATAGTACTACTCTGATTCTTACTCCACAAACATCTATGAATACTTTGAATAGTAGGTCTACATAAAAATCCTTAGAATAGAAGTCATTGTTAAGAGCATTTTAGTGTTAGGAACACTTCCATGAAATTTTCATTAAACTTTAATATACATTTTTCTTATGAAATATCTATTAATGGTGCTACTAAGTTAAAAAAATCTTGTATAAAATGATGATAAAATTCAATCAAACTTGAGAAACTATGAATTACTAAAGCATCTTTGGATTTTGATCATTTCCTAATTGTACTTATCTTGGATGGGTCTACTTGTATACTTTATTTTGATACCATATGATCAAGGTATTCTTCTTCTTCTTTAAAGAATTCACATTTACTCACCTTAACTTTTCATTAGTTTTTTTAAAATGGTCCTCATATTTTTCTTTGGTCTTAGAGTACACTAATATATCATCTATAAATACTATAACAAATTTTTCTAAGTATACTCTATAAATATTATTCATAAGGGCTATAAATAGAGCAGTATATCTGTTAATTCAAATGGCATCACCACAAACTCTTTGAGTTCATATCTTATTTTGAAGGTAGTTTTCTCATTATCTTTTCTTTAATTCTTATATGATGGTAGCCTAATTTTAATTCAGTCTATGTGAAGTAACATGATCCTATAAGTTGATTAAATAAATCTTCAATTCTCGGTAAAGGATAGGTATTTTCATTTGTTACATTGTTTAATGCCCTCTAGCCAATGTATGACATTGGAATGCCATTCTTTTTCTTAATGAATAAGATTAGTGCACTCCAAGGAAAGATCATAGAACATATCTTACCTTCATCTAGAAATTGATCTAATTTCACCTTTAACTCTATATCTTCAAAGATGGAAAACCTATAAGTAGCTTTTGATCTAGGCTTAGTCCCTAGAAAGATATCAATGACATGTTTTATGATTCGTTTAATGATAATTTCTTAGTTTCATAAAAAATTAAAATTTCAAATTCCTTAAGTTATTTTGAAAGTTCAATATCAATAGATTTTTATGGTTGGATAACATTTACTACAAGCATATTTTTACCTTTTTTTTATTAATCTCTTAGCTTTTTTAATATTCATGGTATGGATCTTCTTTCCTATTACTATCCCCTAAGAATCCTAACTTTGTAAGTAGTGGGTACTTTTAAGACATGGATCCAAAAGTGGGTGGTAACATTAATTTTTTTAAGAAATAACATTTTCAAAATAGCATCTACATCTTCTAATTCAAATTTATAAAATTCATTAGAAAAGAGTCTAAGTTAAAAATTAATCACTATACCTAGAATGTTTAATCATGGTTATCCTATCTACAAGCTCAATCTTAACCACTTTCTTTAAAGGTAAGATTAGGCTTAATTTTTTTGCTAAACTTGATAGTATAAAATTATTAATTGCATCACTATTTATCAAAAATTTAACTTTTCTTCCCTTAATAGGTCCTTCAAAAATAAGTTAAAAAAATTAAAATTTTCACAAACTTGATTTTCAATATGTTAAAATTTTCTTCACTATATTTGAAGTAGATAATTAGTATTTCCCCTTGACCATAGTCATATTAGACTTTTATGTCCTATTTTAGTTTCTTTGGATCTTGTTCATTACTTTGGACAATATCATGTTAAATGGTCTTCATTGAAAGTGAAACAACCTATTTGAGTTTGCTTATTTTATATTTCTTCAACCATTGTTTGCCTTATGGATGCATTCTCACATGATTTGATTCTTCATAATCTTTAGCAATTCTATAAGCTTCATCCATCATTTGTGAATTATGGACATGAGCTTGAGGGTGTAGTTGGGTAAGCAATCCTCAATAATATTGGAGGCAAGCTTACTCTAATCCTAATGATTTCTGTATCTTGATAGGTCATAAAACTCCTTCTAATAATCCTCTACCAAATGTTAACCCAATATCAAGGATTTAAACTACAACTTACACTCTATCAAAAAGGAATCTAACATAAATATTTGTTCAAAATCTCAATAGAAATCTTGCTAGTTAATAATAAGTTCTTAGGTGCTTAGTCCATTTCACCATGTTATAGTGAGTCCTCTTAAATGTACAAAAACAACTTCTAGGTGTTTGTGACTCGATAGATTCAACATGTCAAATTAATTCTTCAAGTGTTGAGATAGTCTTTTTCTTTTGCGCTCATTACCAGAGCTTTATCATAATGATCTAACTTCATCTTCTTAGAGTGAACTTGATTCAGCAATTTCCTATACAACATTGATTAGTGCCAATAATTAGCCTCTTCTAGTTTGATCTTAGCCTTTAATATGGATTTTCATCCTCTTAGTGATTTTTTGGAGGTAATTGATCTTCAAATTATTCTTAAGATTAATATTGATTTTGGTTATAGGATTGGGACAAAGGGTCAATTAATTGTCTAATGAATTCACAAATGAATTTATTCTTCCTTGGACTTCTAAACCATTTTTCTTTAGAATTATAAGATAGATTTTTAATCTCCTTAGACGTGTCTTACATGTACTTCCTAATATTCTACTTCTTATTACAAAATTCTTGTTGGGTGCCTCTGATCTCATTAATTTGCTACTTCATTGCATCCATTTAATCATTCACATGAGCCTCTATGATTTTCTAATACACTCTTTGAGCTCTGAGCATGATTAAACAAAAAATAAAAGGTAATATAACTTCCATGGAAGAGGTGTTTTATTAAGATTATAGGTAGTTAGGTAGTTGGGTTGAGAAATTTGAAACCAAGTAAAATACATTTTTACTTGTATAATTGGCCAAATCTATTGTTCTAGTTAGGTCTAAAAGATCAAAACTAACTAGGAATAAATGTTTAGTTGTTAAAACCAATTCTCAGTTTGATTTATATAAGGATTTTATGTTTTTAGGGTCCTTGGAACATGTCAAAATGAGGTACTAAAAACTACCTTTTGGAACATCCTACATCTAATCTAACTTCATCATCATGTTTGAAAGGTTAAAATCTATCAAAAAAAAAAAATTAATACAAAAAGGGTTATGGAATCAAAAGTTATGGTCATTTAAACTTTTAAATTGTTGGAAATTTTTTAAAGAATTCTCAAGATCTAATCAAAAGGTCATTCATCCTAGTACTACTATAGAATCAACGTGCTTAATGATATATTTTTTTTATCAAAATTGCTACATTTTGCTCAATTAACCAAGTTAATAAAAACTGAGCACATCATCTTATTTGAATTTTAAATTTGAAATTTAAAATCAAAAAATACTTTTCCCACCTCCTAGCCTAGTGCAGACCATTAGTATCTATAGGCACTAAGCTTAGTATTGACCACCAATGTTCATGGTGTTTGTAGGTGCTATTGGTCAATACCAACCACCAATGTCCATGATGTCTATAGATGCCACTAGTTGATACCAACAAAACATTTATCAATGGAGGTAAGCGAGGGTTGAGTGAAGAAACAAATTGTGCAAGGTGATGAGAATGACAAGGGTGTAATGAAGGCCAACTAGGGTAAATTAGGTGAGTGAGGGCATGGTAAGGAATGGTGAAGGGCATCTAGTGAACAAAATAGCATGGGTGGACCTATGAAGAGTGCAAGAGAGTTATGAAAACATGATAATGGCAAGAAAGTAAGGATTTTTCTATGTCTACCAAACCTTGTAGTGTTGTTTTACAAATTTTGAGCTGTGTTGGTTCAAGCAACCTAGTTGTGTACTAGGCATGACTAGCGCAGTGTAATGCATGATCTTGCCATGTAGTTGCATGATCATGTTGCACTACTATACAGCTAGGCATCATGCACCCATGTGGTCTCACCATTCTCATGCAATGAGTTTGGTTTTCTTTTTAAATTAAATTTTAAAATGTTTTTGAAGATAATCATAATAGTTAGTCTTAAATGATGCATCTAGAATGGTTAACATGATGGTTAGTTGGACAATAATTAAGAGTTTCTAATTAATAACTTGAAGATGAAGGGTTTAACTACTAGGTCATCCTAATTACTTTTTAAAATTTAAATTTTTAATGTTTTAAAATTTTAACTATGATATCTCATAAACAATGCATTGAATTGAAACAAAATTAGTATCATTGGAATTGTCTCAATGAGCACTACATATTTAAATCCACTTATTTTAGTTATCTTACCATCATAATTTCCTAAAACTTAAAAATACCAAATAAATTAAAGTTTAACAATTGATTAAACGCATATTAATTAATTTTCTTTTTAACTCTTAACTAATAGAGCTTTTCCAACAATTATAAGTAACTATTAAAATAACAATTCAATTATTACTTAACAATCCATAACAAACCCTAAAATTTCCTATAAATTATGATGAGTGACAATATTTAGTCCATGCTTGAGCTACAAAGAGCAACATGAAAGCTAAAGAGAAAGGCAAGAAGCAACAATAATAGAGCTAATACAACAAGAAACAAGTTATCTTAAGGAGAATGGCAACACCTAAGTGAGCTATCCCATCTCCTACAGTTCTGACTAGTAGCGAATATGTTACACTTAATATTAATGTTAATTTACATAAAAATCATGTCTTGGAAGCT
The DNA here is from genome assembly GCA_015680685.1 of Gnetum montanum. NCBI lineage: Eukaryota > Viridiplantae > Streptophyta > Gnetopsida > Gnetales > Gnetaceae > Gnetum > Gnetum montanum. The sequence continues at coordinate 156,648 of MNCI01004834.1, forward strand.
ATATAAATCTAGTTCATTCTTTACTTGAGGTTGATGATTATGAATACATAAAGACTTCGTACATGTCAAATCTACTAGTTTATCCTTCTTATAAATCCTATATTTTTTAGAAACCTATACTTAACTAGTATAGTCTTTATGACAATATGTCTAGCAATGCCTCAAAGTTGGTCTTTAGTAACATTGAAATAACTCACAAGGTTATTAGAGATAGTTTTGGTTTTCATCCTAGTGATGATCCTTCAATGCCTAGTCAAAAGTCTCCTGAAGGTCAAGGATTTTGTTTCAAAGATATCTATGATTATTTAAATAACACTACTATTTCTCAAGTAAATTTTGAGAAGAAGGAATTTAATAATAAGGTTGAATTCCAACTTCTTTTTATTTCTAGAAAGAAATATTTTATGGAAACCAAACAATTACCTAGTTTTTTCATATTCTATTTTTTTGTTAGACAATGCTAAGAATGGTAAGATGTATAATTGGTCTTACAACTCCATGCTATCATGACCTCTAAGTTCCTGACCTTTGATATCACAAGTCAAACATGCAAAGGGTACTACAAATGATTACAACTCCTCTTAAGAAATCATCCCTTTATACCCAAAGCATAATTACATCATTTACATGTCATATTATAGCTCTACTCCCTAAATTAGGAATTGGATGTTGCAGTTCCAAATATCCTAATTATTTTCTTATGTATTTTGTATCTGAAGAATTATGTAAATTTATGAAAAATAGGGAGTGTAAGCCCAAGAGTCATGTTTTATTAAAAATAAAACTAAAATTATTTGATGGGTAGATGTACCTTAAAATTCTGAATAGTTAAGAAAGATTCATTTTATTAAAATTTTGGCATGAGCAAGATTGGACCTATGTGATATATATTCATCCTTATTAAATTCTATAAATAGATGGCCCTTTCCTCTCTTTGTAACTTATAAAAATAATGAAAAATTTAATTATTATTATTTGATAATTTAATAAAGACTTGATGATGAAATAATCTTGATGATGTTTGATTGTTTGATACATAGAAGTCTCAATTATTTATTTCTTTCTCTTTCCTCTCTTTCTCTCTTTGAGGCATAATTTTCTTAATATATCAAAAATTTAAATAAACATATAAAATTTTATAAGGGTCAGATAATACCTTTTCAAATTATTGGAGAACATTTGAATTCATTTGAAGTTGATTTAAATTCAATTTCAACAAGATATCAAGTTTCAGATTTTTTTTTTGTACAAATCATAAGCTTTAACCAAGATAAAGTATTTTTAAAAGTCAATTGGTAAAAGTTACAGTTGGCTAGCAATGTCAAAAACATTACTCATTGAAAGTTATTATTGTCTCGTGCTATGAAATTTTAAATATTAAGAATCATAGTTGACTTACAGGATTGTTCAAAAAATCCAAAAATTCACTGCAACCTCACCACTAATTGCAATCAAGGTCATCTCATCACTAGTTGTAGTTAGTTACTATTACTTTACTACTAATTGTGAATAACTAAACCCCATACATCACTAACTTGTTATTAGTAGTAATCAACTAGTGGTCAATACAAAATTTAAGAAAAGTATTTTGAATCAAAGAATTGAATACTTTTTTAAGATTTGAAGATTTTTCTACTTTAACAATATGTGGTGAATGATCTTAAGATATGATGGATAAATTTGTTATGAAATGATGGAATACATGTGTATGCATTATAATATTCATGAACATGTGTATGTTTAGATGATAATATTAATTACAACAAAGAGAGATATGAATTATTTTATTAGTATACATTATTGGATGTGTAAGTTATTAATCTTAATTATTTAATAATTGTTAGTTTAGTATATAGAATGGATCTTAGAGTTATTTCATACTGATGATCTTATCTATCTTATCTCACATAGCTTCATTGAAATTTGGGAGGTATAATTTTTTCAATTTGAAGAGCTCTAATTCTTATTGCATTTTAAGCAATACCTAAACATATAAAGGAAGAAAATAGAAGATCTTAACTAAGAAATAGCTAAATTAAAAAGGCATCAATAGTATTGTAGATTTTATATGCTTCTCTTTAATTTCTAGCAACTTATTATATTCATTTAAAGTTATAGAACTTTGTCATGTTTAATGGATATTTCATAGGATATTGTTAACCCTTGTTATCACTTACACATGATGGATATTTGAATATACTAGATTATCACACCCTACTAAATATACTAAAACATAAGAATAAATTAAAGGAACCCATTAATAAGACATGAAAAATCATATACCAAGCTTAAACACCATATATCTTAGCTTAATGCATCTAAGTACACCATATCAAAACACATCAACATAATATAAGATATCTAGGATATATTAAAACAAGGTTAGACTAGTACGTAATGAACTACAAACTCATTATTATAAGCTAAGACAAATACAAACATCATCCTATCTAGGTCTTCAACTTAGCACTCATATCCAAAATGGTTTCTAGCTCCAACACCAATAGCATTTGTACTTGCATTATCTATGAATATATTCAAGAAAGAGTAAACACCACTTCTAGAAAAGGAAATGAAATTCCTTAAATCTCCTAGAACTACTACAAGATGGGTACTATCTAATAACCAAGGAAAAGATTAATACCACTTATGTAAAGGCTAATCCTAGTTACTAATACTTCATGTGACATGATAGATAATAACAAAGATAATCTCGCAATATCCCTATAGCAATCCTTAACACTTAGTGATGAGTGGCGAGGTACCCCTACACTCAACCATACGAATAAGAGCATTACACGTGCGATCCAGTCAAACTCTGTAGACTAAGTGCCTACATGCCTCATGGAACACTTAAGGTTAATCGTTCGTTGTCTTCCCAGACTTACTTGTATTTGTCATGGTTGTATGGTTAAGTATGAGGCATATGATTTTTATATCTTTTATGTTTTTATCTCCTATGCTAATGAGGTGAAGGGTGAAGAGACTAATTAACTAACTTTAACTAACTAACTAAGCCTTAATTAACCTAGCATCAGTATCCATTCCCACTTACTGTTCACACCCTGAACCAATGCAACCTTTGGAATTACCAAACACTATTCGTTGCTGGGATTACCAAGCGTAATGCACGTGCTTGAAGCAGTCATACTGAATGCACTTAACTAGGAGAGAAGGGTCGAGAGATATTTAATGAACTAATAAAGCATTTGAACATTAACAATAAATAAAGTCCTATCTAGCTTAGTCCATGCACTACAAGGTTTATCCAAGAAGTTTGTCTTTATTTCCATACACAAACTTGTGTTCAAGTACAATATTTGCTCAAATAAAGATTCATTTACTTTGGAGCTCCTACTGTGGGCACATGGAAATTATTCTATCTCTGGAGAGGTAAAACTACCAGAGTTTCTCTACG
>MNCI01004834.1:166149-201129 GCA_015680685.1 Gnetum montanum
TCCCATCACTTAGTATCCTCTATCATCTAACATTAATAATTATTCACCAAAGTCTCCTTAATATTGACTATAATATATTCTAACTATCATTCTAAATCCAAGAAACTTATAGTAGAAGAGGTTATACATCCTTAGAACTCATCACAGACATAGTTCTAAACCCAAAAAATATTCATTATGGATCTCATCCTAAATCTAAATAAGTGATCAAAAAACATGACTAGCTAGCTTCCAAGGCCTATAAAGCTCTCTACAGAATTATATCCATCATGTTTATTCATATCACACATTACCAAATATCTAAATAATTTCTATCATTCCTAATATCTCAAAAAAAAAAAACAAGTTTAAGATTGCATGTTGAATCTCAACCATACTGTGCTCCTATGACCCCATCAAAAATTTTAATTATTAAAAAATTCTCATTTATGTGAATTTCCTCATATCATAATCCTACTATGGAGTAGGATAACTCTAATGAAATTAATCTAGATTCAAAAATTGTTAATTCAAAAACACATCAAATTGAGATTTTATGCAAGAAAAAATTATTACTAGAATAGAGAAAAACTAGCTATCTTTATTAAATTGAAAGAAGATTATAATTATAATGGAACCATGATTCCATAGAACACACACAATAATAAACATGCATTGACTCAATAATATTACAAAGCAAAGGCTCTACAATCACATAAGATTATCCTTAATGCAAGGATCAATCTCAAAGATTTCTTTCCTTCTCACATAAGGCTAACTTCTTATAACCAAGATCCATACACATAGACACAATGGCCAATACCACATGCATGACTAAAAATCAAACTCTCACCCCAGAAACATGCAACATAGGCCATTATTAAACTTGAAACAAAGCTAAAACTTTAAGAAAAAATTTCCCACACTCAACTTGATATTCTTGGTTATTTTCCATCTTGGAATTTCCACATTGGAAATTTTTCCTAGTTGAACAAGAAATCTAAAAGTTAAGAAAGATGTCTATCTATAAAATATGATATGTAAGAGAGATGTCTACATGATTGGAAAAATGTCTATAAAATATTGGATGAGTTGTTAGCTTAACCCTTACCTTATTTACCTTGGTCCTTCTTGGCCTTGCCCCTTTCATTATCTTTCTCTTGGTTCTTGTCAGGGATGTCCTCTTTATCTTTAGATTTTGATGTAGATCCCTTCTCAAATATGAATCTCTTGTCTTTTTCCTTTGAATCTTATTTTCTTCTACTTCCAAATCAGCTGAGTTTCTTCTTTTCCTTAAGTGTTAAATCATAAGCCTCATCAAGGGTTTGAGGTTCATAAAATGACCCCTACTAATAAGTCATCTTAAGGCCTTCAAGAAAGATTGAAGCTTGTTCATATTCATTTCAATTAACCTTAGCTTGGTAAAAAAAAAAAGCTTTCAAAATTTAATATAAAAATTCCTAACATATTTGTTTCTCTGTCTAAGGAATTTGAGCTTCATGATTGTCTCTTGCCTTTACCTAGATTATTTAAACTTTCATTTTAATCTATGATTTATCAAAGATTAATCCCTGATAGATTGTCAATTTTGTCTTACATAGATTTAAAACTATTTTTTCCACTAACTTAAAGCCATACCTTCTAATCTAGATCTAGTAAATAGTACCCTCAAATAATTTGGTATCTCCTCAAGCTCAAAATTCTTATAAAGTACTTTCAACTAGCTCACAAAGACATTAGTATCATCTACACCATTAAAAGTCTTCAATTCCAGATAGATCTTGCAACATTTCTAAAAGCTATGACAAGTCTTGATTCATCTTTATCATCTAATTTACCATGAGAATAAGTAGATGTACTAGATGGGTAGCTTAGAGTTATGACATGAGAACTTGGATTTTTCCCTTGGAACGCTAGATTGATGGGGTCTTACAATCACATAGCTAGAATGTTCTTCCTCCTCATCTTCTCTTCCTTCACTAGGTTTAGAAACGTCTTCATCCACATTTGAATGATAATGCTCATCATCACTATGAGATGAAATATAGCCAAGACTTGCATTTCTATCTAGCTTAGTACTAATTTCATCCAATTAATCAACTATCAATTTTAAAGAAGATTTCATGCTTTCTACATCTTTGTTTAAAGCTTGAGTATTTTTCTTCTTAGGTGCCATCTAGAATAAGCACAAAATATTTGCTACCAAATTCCAAACAAAAATAATTCTAGTTCTTTAATATCAATGCTAGAGAAAGGTCACTCCGATGCAATTAACCCTTAAAAAACACATCAAATCTAGATTGTATGCAAAGAAAAATTATTGCTGGAAAAGAGAAAAACTAGTTATCTTTATTAAATTGAAAGAATATTACAATTACAGTGGAACCAAAATATCAAGAAACATACACAAAAACACTCACTTATTCACTTAACAATGTTACAAAGAAAGAGGTTCTACAATCACACAATATTATCCTCAATGCAAGAATCAATCTCAAGGATCTGTTCCCTTATCACATAAGGCTAGCTTCCAACAAACAAGATCCAAATATATAAAGACATAATATCCAATACCACATGCACGATTGACCACCAAACTCTCATCACAAAAAATGTAACAAAGACCATTATTTAACTTGAAACAAAGTTAAAAATTTTAAAAAAACTTTTCCATACTCTACTTAATATTCTTGGCTATTTTCCATCTTGGAACTACTCCATTGAAAGTTTTTCCTAGCTAAGCAAGATATCTACAAGTCAAGTAAGATGTCTCTCTATCAAATGTGGGATGTAAGAGAGACATCTACAACATTGGAAAGACATCTATTGATCAAGCAAAACATCTACTCCATTGGTAAGACATCTACTTCATAGGATAAGACATCTCCCAGATAGATGGAATGTCTTTTGCAAGTCCCTAACTCTCATGTAAGACATCTTCTAAGTGTTCAAGATATTTATCAAGCTATCCAAATCCTCATTCTACAAATGCATCATGATCTCAAGAAAACCCACATTCATGAACTAAAAACTAATAGTGACTCAACTAGTACCTCACTATGAATCATGGTAGATCAACTACAACCTCAATGCAGCCTATATCATAATAGGTGTTGCTATACTATGACTTCATCATGATCCATGTTGATGTACATGACATAGTCATGACATGCATTATCTAAAAGTAATATCAAAATTACTACAAAAACCACCAACTACTTTGCAAATATGTCAAATGAAAGATATGTTACACATAACATAAAATCTAAAGCAGTTATGTGAAGGAGAGATTAATATTCATCATAAAAGATAAAGAAACATAACAGATGGTATGTAAGAGATCAAAAGATAATCAAAATAAATGAAGATCAAGTTTTCTTCTTCTTTACTTCTATAATGTAAAAAAGAAAAAGCCTTAAAGACTTGAAATCATTAAGAATTCTCTAAAGGATCAATGAAAAAAATATGAAATTTATCAAAAACTAATGGAACAAAATTGGATATAAGACTAATGAATTTATAGGATTCAAGAAATAAACAAAAATATTAAAGGATAAACAAAGGGATAATGTCACATTCCCATTTCCAAATGGAGTTGTGTTATAATAAAGATGATGTTGCTTTGTAATAAATGATGTAATTAGTATAATAAGACATGAAAGGGCATGTTGTAATAATGGGCATGTCTCGCAAAATTTGACATAAGTTAGTTATACCCAAGAATTAGAGGCCATACTAATATAGAGTTTTGGAGCAAGTATAGATAAGTAACAAGTATCAAATGAAGTGGGACAAAAAGGTAACTAGTCATTTATTTTGATTAGGTATAGGCCTAACCATGGTGATAGGGTTGGATTGCCTCTAAGGGATAGATGCCAAAGGAATATAATAGTAAGGAATCCTTAGAGTATGACCCAAATACATTATTTCTACATTAATAAATCTTATTTACATTTCCTTTTGCATTTTCCCTATTGCATACATTACACATAATGTTGAATGTTATATATATTAGATGTTTTCCATGACATTTGAGAATGAGATGTCATAATTGGTATCAGAGAAAACCATGATCACATGTCAATCAAAACCAAGAACCATCTATAATCCAATGATGAACCATAAGCCATGGTCCAAAGTGAACTATGAACTATCATCAAGTATGCATCATGTCCAAGATGAAGTATACTAATTAAGAAGATACCTTTCCATCAACTTTCAAGGATATCAATAATCAAACTTTGATAAGATTTAACTATGAACCAAAAAGGTACATCAATTACAAGAGACACTAATCAAAACATGGCAATATTTTTCTACATAACACTTATCCATCTTGTATTAATAGATAATATTTTCCCTTTATTTATCTAAGTTAATCCTTATGCCCCTTCCATACGGCTAGTAACCATAGCCAAAGTCTTTTATGACATTGCGTTGTTATAAGATCTTGCATTCTCTAAACACCTAATTCCCTAACATGATAATAACATAATATTGTAACCTAGGTCTAAGTTATCAACCAATTTATTTCCATGATTAGTAATCCATATTCAAACATGATTACCTAGTTAGTAAGTCTTATAATTTATAAAATAACTAGTCCCCAAATATTATGTAAATCTAGTAACCTTGACCCATCTAGATGAGTACTAAAATGATTATAGGAATTAGTTATATTCTACTATTTCAACATAAGGACGTTAGGTTAAACATAGATCACTTCTACTTAGATGGTAAAGGATATTACCAAGGGGTTTGGTATAGAATCCAAAAATTATTAGATGATAATGAGGTATTCTACCCAAATAACCTTAATCTTAGAGTTAAGAACACCTAGTTTGATAATCCTTATTCCATTCACTAACTCTACCATCATATTATAATAGAAGTAAATTTCTTACAAGTTCTAATTTTTGTTCATAGACCACTTTAATAGTGTTAATTTGGTAAAAACATGTTATTTTATTCTTTTAAAATCATAAAAATTCAACTTATTTTTTGGACCCTAAAACCATGTCCAAAGCATAGTTTTCATTGAGACAATTCCTATGGTATCAATTTTGTCTTGATTGGACTTACAATTTAGAGGATATCATTATTTTAAGTTTTTTTTAATTCATGTCCATATTAATTTAAAATTTAAAAATTTATGAGGTTAAAAATAATTTAATTTTAAAACATTAGGACTATAAATTAAACCCATGACTATGAAGTTACAAACCAAAACTCATATCATTGATGAGCTAACCAACAAGTCAACCTTAAAGGTTTTGAAAATTAAGGGTAACATATAATATATATTTCTTCTTTTTAAAAATTCTTATTAAAAAATTATTTTATGAGCATGTAACTATGCATGGCCATGCTACCTATCAAAGGGTACATATTATTGATAGGAATCATGAAGCATTGATAGAAGACATGCCAACCCTTAATGGTCCCCACCACTACCTTTTGCCATTATCTGCATCACTCTCTATCTGTCATGACACCTCTACTCGTCACACCCTCTTGCCCATGCCTAACATCTACTACACTCACCTATGCCACTATCTACCATCACTATTATTGTGCTTGAAAAATTTGGTTGCTTGAAAAACAAAAAATTCCAAGCGAAACAACCTAACCTTGAATCCCAAGGGCCTCTGAGAAATAGGATCTAAGGTGCCCTAGATGGTTTGGCTAATTACCTAGGGACTTAGAAAATGTAAATGGGAAAGGTAAAACAAAATTGTAGATTTAGTGAAAAACAATCATGGAATTAAACTTCGAATAAAAGCTACATTACAAATAAACTAACAAACTTTATTAAAATAGAAAAAATGCTCAAAGTATAGAGTTTAAGGAGTACAGATTATGTGCTCAAGTGCACAAGAAGTTTGCTTGAATGGACCTTGAAGTTTGTTGAAGCTAGTAGGTTGTGTTCTATAGTCAAAGTCCACAATCTAAGTACTCCCCAAATCCACTTGCCAAAATCCTCTTGTTGGTTTTTGCTTGAATTTGCAACTGTTGGGTGTAAATGGTGTGAACAATGGTATTTGACTTTTGTGAGAATCAGACTATACTAAGAGTCTTTAATGCTCAGGTAGATGCCAAATTACGCCAAAAGTCTTGTAAGTGCTGAAAATGGTTTTCAAGCTTACTATGGTGGTATGGTTGCAAAAAATGTTCTGGAACCAAAATGAAGTGTTGAAGTTTGACTTTTATAGGCTTTGAAATTGTTGAATTTGGGCTGCAAATTTCTGCCAAGATTACTAACATATTGATGCTATTTGTAGTGTTGTAGGCCATAATTTCTAGTATAGTTGACCATTTATGGCAAGTTTTGACACCCAAGGATAATCAAAACCACACTAGATACTATTGCACCTAGAAAATTCAGTTTCTAGAATAGCAACCAGAAAATCCTAGGTGCTAGAATAGTTTTAGGCTTGAATCCCAAGGGCCTCTAAAATATGGGATTCAAGGCACCTTGGACAATCTAGCTGATCACCCAGGGACTTACAAAAATGTAAATGATGGTGGAACTGGAAACAAAATTGTAGATCAAAAATGAAAATAAACACAGAAGTTAAAACATGAACTTAAATCTACACAAAAATGAACTATAACTTCATTGAATTGGAAGTTGCATAAATTATAAGGTTCAAAAAGTATAGAATTGTTTTCTTGGGTGCATAAGAAGTTTACTTGAATGAAGATTAAAGTCCATTAAAGTTGGTAGGTTGTGTTCTGTGCTCAAACCCCATGATTTAGATACTTCCCAATCCTAGTCTTTAGCAACTCCCTGCTAGTTCCCACTAGAATCTACAATTGTGATCATGGATGGGATTCCATCCTTGATGTAGTGGTATCATGTTGGAAGTCTCTAATGTCTAATATAGATACCAATTTTCTCTCCAAGGTGTTTCATGGTTACAATAGACTCTTGGTTGTAAAAATGCAAAATTTCTTTTTAGGTTGTGGAATGGAACACCAATAAGGTATTCATGTTTGGTTTTATAGGTTATGGAATTGTTATTTTTAGGCTCTATACATCACTGTCATGATTACTGACACATCGATATCTATTTTTAGGTGTAATGGCTACAACTCTTAGCATATTTGGCCATTTATAGTAAGTCTTGATACATTGTAGCCACCAAAGCTTATCTAAATACTATAAATAATAAATGGAATTTTGTGGCTATGTTGGCATCATTCCAACTATGCTGAGGATGCTGAAAACTACTAGTGAACATGATGTCTATGTTGGCCCTGCTGCAACTGCTGAAAACTTAGGGTGACTACATTGGCCATTGTTGGAAAAATGGAAACTTTGAATAATTCCAATGCTAGATATGTGCATTTACATTGGGTTTTGTGGTGACTACATTGGGTTTTGGTTGGAAATGAAAACCCAACACCATCTACATTGGGAGGGGGGTAGATGGTTCCAACGTAGTTGAGGCTATACCCATATAAAAAACCATGAAAATGCCAAATTTGGCAATTCCTAAGGGATTTTTAGCCTTCCCAAGCCCAAATATAGACATGAGGTAACTTTTTCTACTTAAGAAGTGAGGCAATAGCAACTTGTGAGGTATTTTTCAACCCAAAAAAGTTAAAATATGTAAGACTACAAATCATGGAACACAAATCTTACATTTACAATAAAATCTTGCCTCAGGTTAAAAAATGAAAGTTACAATTTGCAACATGAATTTTCTTAGTGCTGTTTCATTGGCCCCTCTTTGTTGATGTTTGGAGGATTGACCTAAGAGACATCGACAAAGAGTATAGCATACCATTATAGGTCCATCAATAATGAAACACCATCAAGAAAATTCATGTTGCAATTTATAACTTTCATCTTTCAACTTGAGGCAAGATTTTATTGTAAATGTAAGATTTGTGGTCCATGAGCTATATTCTTGCATACTTTAACTTTTGGGGCTGAAGAATGCCTCATAAGTTGCTATTTCCTCACTTCACAAGTGCAAAACGTTACATCATGTCTATATTTGGGCTTGGAAAGGTTGAAAATGCCTTGGGAATTGCAAAATTTGGCATTTTCACGAGTTTCTATAGGTGTATAACCTCAACTACATTGGAACCATTGATCCCCCTAGCGTAGATGATGTTGGGTTTTCATTTTTAATCAAAACCTAGCATAGTCACCACAAAAACTAGCATAGATGCACATATCCAACATTGGAATTATGGGATTTTCCATTTTCCCAATAGTGGCTAGCATAGTCACCCCAAGTTTTGAGTAGTTGTAGCAGGGTTAGTGTATAAATCATGTTCACCAATAGTTTTTAGCAACCCTAGTGTAGTCCACCAAGGTCAACATAGTTGGGATGGTGCCAACATAGTCACAAAAGTCCATTTACTATTTATAGTATCCAAATGGGCTTTGGTGGCTACAGTGTATCAAGACTTACTATAAATGGTCACCTACACTAAGAGTTGTAGTTGTTACACCTACAAATAGATATCAATCTATTAGTAATCATGACAGTGATGTATAGAGCCTAAAAAAAGCAATTTCACAACCTATAAAAACCAAATGTGAACACCTTATTGGGATTTTGTTCAACAACGTAAAACGCAATTTCACATTTTTGCAGCCAAGAGCCTGTTGTAATCTTGAAACATATTGGAGAGAAAATTCGTGTCTACACTAGGAATTAGAGACTTCCAATGTGATATCACTACCTCAAGGGTGAAAGAGCATCTATGATCATAGTTGTAGATTTTGGTGGAAACTAGCATGGAGTTGTTGGCAATTGGGATTGAAAAGTATCCAAATTGTGGGGTTCGAGCATAGAACACAACCTACTAGCTTCAAAAAAATTCAAGCTCTATTCAAGAAAACTTCTTATGCACTCAAGCACATAATTCTATACTTTTTAAAGCTTATAATTCTTGTGTACTTTTTGTTTCCACCATCGTTTACATTTCTGTTTATGTTTTTGTAAGTCCTTGGATGATTTTCTAAACCATCAAGGCTGCCTTAAATCCCATCTTTTGGAGGCCCTTGGGATTCAAGGCTAAAATTTTTCCAAAACCAAGGATTTTTTGTTTTTCATTCCAAGAACCAAATTTTCTAAGTCCAAAAGATTTTTGGCACTAGAGGAAGGGGCTCCACCCAAATTCTTAGCCCAAAAGCACTTTTCCAAGTTTTTTCTAGACACCAAGTCTTTTACATTTTCAATTTTAAAACCTATAAACATATTCCTTCAACGCCAATGTTGCCACCTAAATTCTTTCCCAAATACCCTAGCATAGTTGTGGTAAATGACTTGGGTTTCCATTTTCCTTTCACCACAGTTGATAGATTCCTTGGAACTAGCATAGTTTTCCTTAAAAACCGAAATCCAAAACCTAGTTTCATTTAAAAATCCAAATCCATCTACTGTAAAATCTGGTGGAAAAAAGATAGTGTAGACACTCTCACCACTCTAGCATAGTTAGAAATTATAGTGGCCTATTGCACCAACCTCCAATGTAGACCCTACTTGAAGGATCAGTGTAGTTGGTACTACTATCTCAAACCCTATCTACTGCATAGTATTTTACAATAATAGTTTTCCTATTTTCTTTCTATTTATAATCAACTGCACTCATGGATAATCCCATTGATTGGAGTTTTTAATAAAAATAGTAAAAAGGGCAAAAAAATATCTTTGACAATGTTATTTGGCTAATCAACTATTTTTCCATTTTAACTTAACCAATATCAGATCTAGTCAATAGGCTATAAGATTTTATGACCCTAAGGATCCCATTGTAGCTGAGTGTAGACAATTACGTAGGCTCAGGGGGTGGATCCCAATGTTTTTGGTGATAAACAAACATCACTACTACTTTGTTTGCACTAAAATTCAGGCTAGCATGCTAATTCCAAGAATGAAAGTACAATCCAAAAGGGAGTATGAACTTATTCACCATGATGGGAAGGAGTACATACCTTCCTCATACAATAAAATACATTTGACAAAAACCTATGCATGCATCCTATCTTAGTTAATTAAAATGGATGAAGAGGATGAAAAGGCTAACTTAGATGAGTAGCAAGAAGAAGAAGATTATTTCGGGTCTGAATCTAAACACAAGAATCTCATGAAGGGGCTCTTCCAATAATCAAACCTCAAAGCTCTAATGCTTACCTCAACGCTCATCATCTCTTCCATAAGAAAGATTCCTCAATCCTCACCTTCCCTTTATCCAGCCATGTTTGGGCCAATGCCTATTATAGCAATGCACCAAACACAATTGATGTTGTAAGCAATAACCTTCCCCTTCTCCATGTCTTTTTCCATACAACCATAGTTTGTGTAGCCATCATTAGTGGTTACGACTACTAATAATCCATTCTCCATCTAGATGGAGCCCATAGTGGGACCTCAAGTAACCCAAGGGTCACATACCCCTTTTTTCCCCTTTGTGCCCTAAATATCAGTACAAACTTATTTTTTGCTATTTAGTCTAGCCATGATGATGATAATCTAACCTCTGCCCTTAGTGCCACAACCCATTGCGAGGTCATAGGCCTTCTAGCTTACATCCCAGCCTTTCGTGCAAATCCCACAACCCATGGGAACACCTCAAGGACTAGATTAGGCCTTCCAAATGATCTAGGACTTAGTGAAAGAGTTACAAAAGCTCAAGGTTTCTACATCTCAAATGGTTAAGATAATATATTTCTATCAGGATGATCCTATCAGTTCTACAATCCCATAACTAACTCTTCCCCCAAGTGTCTCCATACCTTACTTTACCAAATACAACAATGAAGGTGATCCCAACTCACATCTTATAACCTTCCACTCTTATACTACAAGATGTGGAAGGTTAACAAAGTAAGTGTTCCCATACCTTACTTTACCAAGTACTACAAGCTTGGCCACACATAATAATGCAAATCTTTCCTATGTCTCTTATGGAAAAATCCCTAGATTAGTAATGTGCTTTACTAAGAGGATCCATATCCTCTATAGAAGAATTGATTACAAAATTTGTTAACCATTTTAAGTATAACTTGAAACTTGACACAACCCTTAACCAATTAATGAAGGTCAAGTAAGGACCCCTTGAGCTAGTGTAAAAGTTCATACAATGATAGAATGCTTTGCTCAACAAGATTTTAGAACCAATAGTTGAGACACATCTTTTAGATATATTTAAGGGGATGGTTAACAACTTTATCAAGTTGAAACTATATTCCTTGGATTCACAATCACTTAGTTAATCCTTTTCCCAAACTAAGAACATAGAGTATGCTACAAAAGCCAGCCATGACCCCACCTATGTGACGTATAAGCATAAAAGGATAAGAAGAAAGTGACACAAAATAATGTAGCGATGGAAACTATGATAAAGAAAAGCAAAATGATCACTTAGGGGTCAAAAACAAACCAAAATAAGGTTCCTACTAATAATAATAACCAACCTTCAATGTTTGGAGCCTTTACATTGACTACTTCTAGGTCGAATTTTGAACAAAAAGAGTAATCAAAATATACTAGGTTACCCTTAAAGGCATCAAAACTCCTTGAATAATTATTAAAGAGTGGGAGAATATAATATAAGTAAATCATAGAAAATGCTCAAAATAGGCATGGGAGGCTATGCAAGATAGCCAAAGACCCCAATCGTGCAACCAAAGTTGATCCTCCAATGCCTAGATACTTTAAGCTTAACAGTTTCTGTCATTATCATTAGCTACTAGGTCATGTTATTGACTTTTTCCTAGCACTAAAACATGACCTACAAAAGATGATAGATAAGGATGAAGTAGTTCTTGATCCCTCCAATCTGGTTAGGCATTAGAATTAGTTAATGCATGTCTATAAAGACCCATTGAATGCCAAAAATAGCCCATATACCATAGTGGCGTTCAATGTCAACAATGACCCAAGGTCTGTGAGGGAACCATTTGTGATTGGGGTACCTCCTTGTAACAAAAGGGACCCTTCACTTCCAATACTTCAAGGCCCTCCTTTGTTGTAAGGAAACCATCACGAATGTTGTCCAAAGAGCCTTTTGTAATTAGAGTACCTCCCCCTCTTGTAACAACTGATTCCATACATATAATTGAATAATGATCCCCTATGTTGGCTAATGCAATGGCTTCTTCCTTCCAACCAATAAATAACAACAAGATGTCTCTAAGCCAATAATGAAAGGAGCCTATTAAAATATCTAAACATGAAGACAATAAGCAAGATAAGACATGGAAGGAAGTGGGTCCACCGAAGCCCACTCCCATCTCATCCATGTCCATGAACTCTACCACTTAGGTTTCTTCAACCAGTAAACCACGGAAGGACCCTAAGCCTCAAGGGAAAGGAAAAAAGAAAATGCCACAATAACTAAAACATGAAGTCTACATTTTGTGATGCATGGAGAAAGTTAAAGATAATAGGAAAAAAAAAAGTCCACAACCAATAACAAGAACTTCCTCAATGTGATAGAATAGGTCAAATGGTTGCTAAAGTAGAAGAATGTAACCCTTAGCTTGTATGACTTGGTCATGACTTCCATTACATATTGTGAAGCACTAGTTAAGATGTTGACCTTCATTCTCATTAAAAAGGACATCCTCACTAGTGAAGAATCCATCCATGTAGTGATGGTACCTTCTTCACCTAGGGAAGAAATGAAGTCACCAATCCCCAAAATAGTGAGGTAACCAAAGCTTCCCTCTTTAAAACAATAAGGGTAGGATACTATAAAGTGCATAGAGTGCACGTGGATGATGGGGTGGCAACAAATGTGATACCCTATACCATCGTTGAGCATTTGTGGCCTAACAGAACACATATAATAGACATCAACTTTAGCTTTTAAATCCTTCAATGGATCATGGGTTTTTGTCAAGGGGTCTATCTCTTTAGACTTTATGGCATGGGAATAATTCCCCACAATGGCCAACTTCTTGGTGGTGGAAGAAACACCAAGATTTAATCATATCCTAGGGAGGCCTTGACTGGCTCAGCTACGAGTTGTGTCTTCATCCATCCATCAAGAAATTCACCTGTCTTATGAGGGAGGTAAAATTATCATTCAATGTGACAATGTGGCTCCCTTAGCAATTAACAACATAGACATAGAACATGAGTCCAAAGTGGAGTTTTAAGAAGAAACTCCTAGCCATAAAGTCAACCAGCCTGATGGAATGAAAGAGGTCAAAAACAAGACCTAGGGATATGCTATGGGAAGAGCTCCCATTCAACATCATTAGTAAAGAATACAAGGAATACAAGCTTGTGCAAAATAGGCCATATAAATTTCCTAACCTCTCAAAGATTAGGAAACATTTGCACAAGTGACATGTACCCTAAGCCTTCTACCCTATGCGCTTATAGTCATGTTGTCATATGTACTTATAGCCTTTTATCTTAGTTTACACTATCCTTGCATGTGTCATTTTGTCTTGCTTTTTAATTTGCATATAACTTAAAGTTTAACCTTGTTTGCATTTTTACTTATTAAAACTTTTGCTTTTCCATTTTAGCACATTAACATAAAAATTCCATACAAACTTTAAAACTAGAAAAATCCATAAAAAATTTAAAATACAAAGGAAACAAAAAATATATTTTCTTTTGCATGGGGCTTGCCATGGTCTTAAACTAGCAAACAACATCATAGATTGAAGTTTACCCTCATTTACAATTTACTCTTGAAGCATTTTCCTTTTTAAAGCATTAAACATAAAAAACCATAAATATTTTAAAACCAAAAATACCATAAAATTGTAAAACATAAAATAAATAAAGATTCTTCTTTTCTTGAATGGCTTTCCATGGCCTTAAATTGGCAAAAATTGCATAGCCCACCATTGCCTTAAATTGGCAAATTGTGTGGTCTGCCATGGTTGAAAACTAGCAAACATCTATAGCTTATTTACAACTTAGTTTATACCCTTGTAGCTTATCCATCCTCATTAGTTGTTTACAAATGAGGATGTTGCTCTCATTGATGTCACTCCATGTAGTAGAGGAGTTAGCTACAACCACCTTATTTGCAAACAACTTGTAGATGTCATCCACATGGATCCCCTTCATGAATAACTCCAATCGACATCATTCAGTAGACTCATCTTGCAACCATTTAAGGTAGGCATATTTCTTGGGTTTATACTTTTTCTTATGATCATTTTGCAATCAACTCCACTTAAGGACCCAAGCACAATAGTCTTTCCATTCACTAGCCTTGCAATTCAATAGGTCCATTTGAAGTTTCTACTCTACGATGTCTTTGGAAAGGGCAATCTTTCCATGAATAGCATTCCAATATCATGCCCAAGTTATTTCCTTGGTGCGCAAGGAGTTCATGTTAGTCACTTGAGCTTCCACAAACTCCTTGTGATCCCTTAGATCCTTCACCTTCTTGACCAGCTACTTGTTGTCCCTCTCTAATGCCACAACTTGTTCCCACAAGAACTCATTAGAGCATATGCATTTCCACAACGATTTTGCAGATGAGAGTGCACATGAAGTGGCATTCTCATACAAATTATGTGAGACATTTACCACATTATGAGGTATGGTAGGTAATGCATTAGTCTCTATAGCCTAGGTGGGATCCCATTTCAATTTAGGCACTATAAACGACACAATAAAAAATTAGACACATAAAACTAGTTAACAACTAAAAAATGAAAGATAAAAAAAGCTACATAACCATAGAAACCTTCTAAAAATTAGACACATGTAAAGAAAGAAACAAAAATTGGTTAGAACTCTCACAAACTTTAGGAGCTCTCTATTGCAACTAGTTGATTATGTCTTTAGTCATGCCCCACATAAACTCAATCTTATCAGGGATATTCACCAATGGCTTCATGTAGAAGGTAAAGGTAGAAGCATCAGCCTGAGGGTCCAAAACTATAATAAGCATAATAAACAATTAACAATTGTGACCAATGTCAAACATGAAACAACAAAAAAATAATATATACAACATATGAAATAGAAAATCATAAGTACTTAAAAGACTCTTCGATGTGATGGTAGGAGGTTCAACTAGGTGTAAATCCTTGAACAAGGCATCAAAGCTATTGAATGGAGGATGGGATAGACCCTCATCCTCATGATGTTGTAACGCTTCTTCTTCTTAATGCCTTCATTTTTCCTTAGCTATTTTTACTGCTACTATGGTAGCATGTTCCTATTGCTTGCCTATAAGAACAACAATCACAAAATATAGAACTTAGCACACTTTGACAAAACCATAACTTAGCTACATTACTTAAAACATAACTTCAAAATGAATTAACAATAAAAAATAGGATATACCTTTAACCTCATGATGCGCCCAGTTCAATTTGATGTTTAATCTTCATTTCAAGGGATCCTCAATGACTAGCACTGTCTCATCAACTATATGCCTCTTTAGTCTTGCTCTAGCTAAACCCTCAACTTTGGCATGTAACTCCTTACTCTTTTCTACATTTCCCTAGTCAACATGAGGTTGTCTTCCCATGCCATTAGGGTATGCACAATGATTACCACCAATTCCCTTGGTGGTGATAGATAGTGATTCACCTAGACCCTCTAGTGGGTCTTGAGCCTACATGGTTGGAATAAGATGCCTTACCCAAGGCATATTAAGTTGGGATGGGTCTTGTGTTACCCATTACCCATCCTTCCTCACTAGGAGGAGCTCCATAAATCTCCTTAGATAAGCTGCAAAGAGTGCAAAATGCACATGGAACTTCATCATGAGATTGTTCCTAAGCTTTCGGATTTTCCCTTCTAGGCCAAAAACCAAATGAGCAACCTAGTTAAATTGAGTGTCCTCAGTAAGGAACTTCTTCATGATCCATGCCTATTTAATGTCCATTATCTTCTCCTATGATAGCAACTTAGGAAATGCCTAGGATTGAAATAAGAGATATATCTCTTTAGCCTCTGAAACTTGGAATTGGCTTAGAGAGAACTCCTTATGATCATGGTGAGTATTTAGCCACTTCTTCACTTCCTCCTAGTAGTCCACCTCCTTCCCTTCTTTGGTGACAATAGTCATGCCCTCATTAAAGACATCAAAGAGGTTCTTGAAGGTGGATTCATTAACATCCAAAGTAATAGATACACTGTGAACATAGGTGATGAACCTCTTAATCCCTTTGCTAAGGGATTTGATGATGTTTACCATCTCTTTAGTGGGGACGATTGGGCTTGGGACCATGAAGAGATCAAGCAAGCTAGCATGAACAATCCTTACTTGAACAACCTCAGATGCTTAATTAGCCAACCAGTGTTGTGCTGATTCCACATCATCGAACTTGAGGATTAATGTCTCCTTAGTGCATCCTAAAGTGATTAATGTAACTTTGGATGATGGCACAACCCCTACAACATAATGAAGAAAATGACCCACTAGTCTTGACATAGGTGCATCATGTCAACTAAAATATAACAAATATGACCAAATTAAAAAAAAACTAATGTAGCCATCTAAACAACCAAAGCCTACTTTCCTATATGATGAAGGTAACATAGGAACTCTAGGAGATGGGTTCACTTATACATCATGAGTTGGGTTTTTCCACCAACTATGTATCATCCCATTAGCTAGACACCTCTAGTAGGCCTTAGGATGGTAGTTGATGTAACTGTCAAAATCATCCTTCAATTGGTTGATCACCTAAAGACTCAGTATTGGGCTTTTAGTAAATATCCCTAATGTTGTTTGGCCTAAGGGTAAAAGATTGTCATTCTTGATCATTTACCCTATACTTGTAGGTGATTGAAATGATGAAAATTATTATAACTTGATTACATGAAAGGGGAGAAATAACAATAAAATAAAAATAAATTTTAACAATTACACATACCCTTCTATATAGTAGACGGCATTGGGGGATTCTGAAACCATGTGTGTGTGTGATTGTCAACCATCATAGTGTTGTTAGTGTTGTATTGATAGAATTTAGGTATCTCCCAAATTTTGCATAATTTATGAGTGCCCACAGTGGTTACGTCATCATGTGTGTCATCCTCTACATGGCTCTTAGGATCATCAACTATGAATTTGATGATCATACTAGAAGAGTGAGGTAAAAGGGTCTCCACAATAATAGCGACTATATGGGATGCCAAGTGTGATCAAACCATTACACTAAAGTTTTGTAACAAGTAGGCTAGGAACTCCTTGACCCCTAGCCTCAACCGCAAAGAGTGGTGTTCTATCTCCATGTTAAGAGGAGGAGTGTTGGGCCTTGGAATGTGAATATAACATAGGAGCCCCACTAGCTCAATTACTATCAAGGCAGGCTTCAAAAAGATCCTATACCACCCAAAAAATAGCCATCACAACCTTGCATAAACCAAAATTAAAAATTTTTAATTCTCAAAATAAAAAAAATCTTATAATTACCATGTCAATGTTTTCACATGAACATAATAACAAATTTCAGAATTTTTACCCTTTACAACCAAATAACACTTTAACCAAGGAGAATAACACTTCGACAAAAAAACCATATGGAACAATTCACACTTGAATGGAAATGATAGTTTACAACTGAAAACATGAAAATGATAATGTAGAACTAAGATTTTTATTTCTAAGCTGAAGTGCCATCCTTAGGAAAAACTCAAAACACAACCCAAGCCATAACCCAAAATTCAATAAAATTACAAAACAACACCAAAATTGTAGAAAATGGCTACAGTAAAAAATTGATAAAAAATAGCAAAAAATATTTCATTTGACTAAAACCACCTCTAAACCCTCCTCAACACCTCAAATAGTCCCCAAGAACTTGGGATGTTGATGGGAAAATTTTTCTGAAGTGTTAATGTTGCCCATCTTCATAGGGGTCAAATTGTAATAGCCCTAAAATCTTATTTTGCATTAGTTCACCAAAACATTCATAAAAAATTAATTACTTATCCAAATTTGATGATTCCATAGCCATTGAATTTGTAAAATAATAAAGTAAAAATGAATAATAATAAAACTAAAAAATTCATAACTGTGTATTGTAGGAAAAAAATACCAAAGTTACACCAAAAAATAGCTAAAAAAAAACTAAAAATCCACTTGACTTCGCCTCACAGAAACATCCATAAAAAATTACTTGTAAGGTGGAATTGAGTGGTTCAAAAAGAAAATTAATTAGAAAATAGTAAAAAAAATAACCCTATAACATAAAAAAATTAAAAATATTAGTCATTTTCATAAGAAAAAAATTCAAAATTTTATTTGCTTTTTGGAAGGAAAAAAGTGAAAAGCCCATGGAATTTATGAAAAAAGCATTTATACCACAACATAGAAAAAATCCAAAATCCAAATAGTGTCAAAAACACATAAACATGACCTATCTCTACAGTGGGAATTTTACAAAATTCCAACCCAACTAATACACAAGCCTAGATCTAAGAAAACATAGAGGTTCTAAGTTAGGAATGAAGAAAAAACTATAATGAAAAAATAGTTACAGTTGTGTACTTGGGATAGTTGGATGTGGAACCCTCTCTAATCAATGGGTGTAAGAGTTGAGAGAGTTCATGGACTATTGCATTTGCCTCTTCCAAAGTAGGATCTTTGATAGGAGCCTTTCTTCTTAACCTAATGGAAACTGATGTAGAAAAACACTGAAAGTCCTTGAGTTTTGGTAGGCCTGGGATAGCTACGCTGACACTTGGTGAAGAAAAAGCTTGGACTATGCTAAGGCTAGTGGTAGTAGGTAGGCATGGAGCTTTAATCCTAGGCACAAAAACTGGAAGTTGTGGAACAACAATGATTCTTGTAAGTTTAAAACCAAGAAAATCAACTTTAAGCCTAGACACCTACTATAAAATCCTAGTTTCCATAATGAAAGTCCACTAGTTCCACTTCACTCATTGACAAAAATTGGAAAGTAAGATTATGCTGCATGAGTAGGAAATCATGCTATTCAAACTTTCTAATTCAGTTTGGACCCCATTGGATGCTCAATAAATAAGCCAAGAACAATAGATTACGCTAGGATTTGGGCATCCCAAACTAATTACACTGGATTTTAAACCCTTAGGAACCTTGGGATAGATGCCAAATCCCATTCACTACTAAAACCTAGCCTACAATCCAACATCTATGCTAAAAAACTCATGCTTAAGTTAGGAAACCAAGTGTCAACATGGGAGTAAGTTGAGTTGCAAAAAACACTCAAAACTCATGGCAAAATTGATTATTCCAAGTGACTACACTAACTTAGAGCTTGACTATGCTAGCCCATTGTAGTCAAATTGAATATCATGCTTTCCACCATCCCTTAGTAGTCCATATACATTGTGCATCAATCCATGAGACCCTATGACCAAAATTAGTAGCTGCATGTTGAGACTAGAAGTCACCAAGCACCAGAATAGATTTAAATATTATCACAAATGGCATTTTATAGGTGACGACACTGGCCAAGAGCATGACTATTTTGGCCTAGTGTAGTCAAGAATGGAATAATATTTTCCCACTTATCAAGCATCCAACTGATACCAAAACATGCATGCCATGTTCCAAACCCTAGCGAGAGCTCCTAGAAACTTTGAAACTACATGAAACTCACCAAATGATGCCACAAATCAACAAAAACCTATGACTACACTAAAGGGATCTTGTGACTACGTTGGCCTAGTGTAGTCATAGGGTATCCAAGTGGGATATAATATGTAAACAATAATAAACCTTCAAAATATCATTCCATAATATCTACACCTTCCCAAGACTCCCAATGACTCTAGATTGTCTACTAGTAAAGCCAAAGTCCATCCAAGAAACCTATTACAATGGCAATTATGCTGGAAATTGCATGCCTATGCTAGGGTAATGTAGTCATTAGTAGAGCCCAATGTAGTCCATAAGGGAAACCAAAAAATGTGCCATAAGGAACTCAAGTTAACTTTTGGAAAATCCTAGAACTCTACTAAGATCACAAAACCTTGGAAATTTTTCCAAAACCCACCATATTTCATCACAAACCTCACAACTACATTGAGGATTGCATGCTTATGTTGGCCCAATGTAGACAAATGGAAAATGATTTTTCCAAAATCTAAGAAACCACCATAATTGATAATTTCAATGACAAAACCTTGGCTAGGAGCACTAGTAACCTTGAAAATCCATAAGTATGGTCTATTGGTCATGGAAACTCACTTGGAATCAAGATTTGTGCATGACTATGCTAGGGAAGCTTATGACTATGTTGACCCCACTTAGTCATGGTCCTGGGATAATTTGATTAACATCACATGATCTAGAATGGTATAAAACCTGATTCTAGAGGTCTAAAACATTAAAACCTTAAAGTCGATCATAGTTTGATCCTATTTGATTGTGAAAAGATTAAGCCTTGTCCTGACTATGTTGAGAAAAGCTCTAACTATGTTGACCCTACATAGTCCCAATGTAGTCATGTTTTGTGGGAAGATCAACCAGCATCATACCACTTTGAATAACCCAAAACTTGGCTTGAAAACCTAGAACCTTGTTCAACCTCACCAAACTACAATCCAACTCTCTTTGAGCCATCAAAACACCAAATTCCTCTCAACTACATTGAAGCCATGCATGACTACACTTTCCCAGCTCATAGTTTGATCCTATTTGACCATGAAAAGATTAAGCCTTGTCCTAACTATGTTGAGGCAAGCTATGACTATGCTAGCCCAATGTAGTCCTAGCTTAGTCATGTTTTGTAGAAATATTGACCAGCATCATACCACTTTGAATAATCAAAAACTTGGCTTGAAAACTTAGAACCCTATTCAACCTCACCCAATTACAATTCAACTCTCTTTCAGCTATGAAAAAACCAAATTCCTCTCAACTACATTGAAGCCATGCATGAATACACTATCCTAGCTTAGTCTAGATAAAAATCCCATGAAAATCACTTTTGTTGACTCATTTTGACCTTCAAATAGTTAATTTAGTCATTCCCAGAGCCTACACTACCCTAGGAAGTTGATGGAGCACTGATTCAAACTCTAAAATCCCATGAATTTGTTTATTCTATCTATCTACACTAGTGCCTACCTTGACTATGCTAGCCCAGTGTAGTCACCAATGGAAACATCATTTTCAGCTTTTGGAAGATGAAAATAGAATAAAAATACACAAATCTTTAATCCTAACCCCCTGTGCTAGCTATGCGAACTATTAGGAGTTCAAAAACAACCATATTCAACTTGGGAAGCTTCCCATCAATGGTGACTATGCTGGGGCATGCATGACTATGCTAGGCTAGCGTAGTCACCAGTAGAGCCTAGCATAGTCACAAGAAAATATGTCAATTTTCCCCTAAGATAGTCTCGAAACAACCTCATTATATGCACAAAATCCCCTAGCAATCATGCATCCTTGTATCATGACCTAATAAGGCCTAAAACTAGCAAAATGAAACACTTTTGGATCAATAGTGATATGTTTTACCACATGTATTCCACTTTGACTAATTTGGCCTTGTTTCATGATGTTTTGACTTATATTATTCTTGTTATGCATTGTTGACCTTTATTACCATCAATTGACCTCATTTAGTTTCTACATAACTTCAGTTTCATCATATCTATCTTATTTTCTCTACTGTGGGCTTTGTTGAGCTTCATTTAGCCTTTTATTGGTGTTAGGTGATGGGGTTTGATCATTCTTGATCATCATTTAACACCAGGCATGCCAAGGCCTTAAATTGGCAACATGGCCTACCAAGGCCTTAAACTAGCAACATGGCCCACTAAGGCCTAAAACTAGCAAACATGTAACCTCATGTGACCATATTTCACCTTAGTTTTCATACTTGCATTGTGCTTCAACTTGTTTTGACATTTCTTGACCTTTATTTGACCTTATGTGGCCTTTGTTCTATCTTATTAGTCTTTACCTACCTCTTATAGCCTTGGTTAATCTTGTTTACATTTTTTTTGACATTGAAATAGCATGTGTTTGCATTGTTATTAAGGTATTTTATATTGTTTTGGTATTATTTACTCATTTTTACCTAGATGCTACTTAATGTGCTTATGGTTGACATGCAGGACTGGAATATGGATACCTAGGAACATATCAGTTTTCCTTTGAGCCTAAGTGGGCCCCACAATGATGTTGAATGGTGTGTTGATCCTAATTGCATAGATCATGAGCTTGAGACTCTCATCAACTATATAGCTTATGTAGAGAAAACTCTAGAATGGCTTGAAAACCTAGTCAAAACCCTTGACCTTAAAGCTGGAGACATTATTCAAGACTTTCTAATTAAGGTTCCTATCACAACACACAATTCCTCATTGGAATCTCAACAAGCTCAAGAAGTCACCGAGGTCCTACAAGATAATATTAAGGTCTTTTCTTGGTCATATGAAGATATGCTAGGTCTTGAACCACATTTAGTCTAACACAACCTCATACTTGATCATAGCATTAGACTAGTTAAGTAAAAAGTTCATAAGACAACTTGATTTGGCCTTGGCAGTGCATAATGAAATCATAAAACCATACCAAGCTAGTTTCATTAGAGCTATTGATTATGCTAAATGGGTGTTCAACATAGTAGTAGTTCCTAAGAAAAATGGAAGTATACACATTTGCATTAATTTTTGAGACCTAAATAAGGAAACTATCAAATATGATTTCCCTTTGCCTAGTATTGATTAACTTATTGATACTATAGTTGGGCATGCCTTATTATCCTTTATCCATGGGTTTTTATGATTTTAAATTAGGATTAACCTAGAGCATCAACTTAGTACAACCTTCATAACCTTTTGGAGTACCCTTTGTTACACTATGATGCCCTTTGGCCTAAAACCTACCAAAGAGCTATGACATATATCTTTGGTGATTATATGTTAGGTTTGCTCAATGATTATGTAGATGATATAGCTACTAAGTTCAAAGTGGCCAACAACCATGCTCATGACCTTGACCTTGTACTTACACAATGCCTCAAGTATGAGCTTAGGCTTAATCCTAAGAAGTGTATCTTTGGTGTCAAAACTACTAAGATGCATGGCTTTGTAGTATCTAAAGCAAGGATACATGTTAATCCAAATAAGGTTAAAGTCATTTCCAACTTGGTAGCACCAACTAACCTTAAGAAACTTTGGTAACTATAAGGTAGATTACAATTTATCCATAGGTTCATTGATAGGTTCATGGATAGGTTACAACCCATGAAACACTTACTTAAGAAAGGGGTTCACTATGAGTGGATGGCTCAATGGCCTTTGAAAATCTTAAACAAGAGTTGTTACAATTATTGATGGAGCAAAGTTACTTGTATACTACCTTAGCCATGCATTGATAGCCTATGAGACCTAATACATTGAAGTAGAGAAGTATTGTCTAGCCCTAGTCTTCTCATTGAAGAAGTGGAGACACTACCTCTTTAAGATCCATGTCAATATCATTTGCAAAGATCATGTGCTTGGAGCCATAATTACCAATATCTATGAGAGTAGCCAAATAGCCCATTGGAAAGCCATAACAGCCAAGTTTGACCTTCACTATGTATCTTAAGCCTTAACGAAAGGTTAAGTTATAGTCATGCAACTTACTACTTCACCAATTGATGACCATGAAACCATTGACCCTAAATTCTCTAACAAATATGTTAACATTGTTAATAATGTACCCAATGGTTATGAGGAAGTCATGTAATTTGATGGAGCTTTGACTGTGCATGGGGCTAGTGTTGCTGCCATCATAACACTCTTGTCTCGTGAAATCAAATCCTTCACTTATCATTTTGAATTTCCATGTACCAACAACATAGTAGAGTATGAGGGTTTGATTAGAGGAATGATGGTAGCTTGTGACCTAGGAATAAAACACTTAATGATCAAAGGTGATTCACAAATTATGGTTAACTAAGTAACCAAGGTTTACACATGTAAAGTCAAACATTTACAACCTTAATATGACCTAGGAAAGAAACTAATGCACCAATTTACAAATGTTCATATCCAACTTGTATCTTGAAATGAGAACCCCATAGCTAATGCCATGGCAATGTTAGCTCTCAATGTGACACCTAATGTGTTTAGTAAGTTTCCCATCTTAACTATGGACTATGCTATTCCCATCATGCAGAGCACTAAGAATACCTTTGTAGCCATAGTACATACTACTCCTGCAAAGGAGTGGTATGACAATATCAAGTTTTACCATATGCATGGTGAACCTTCACAAGGCGTGATTGCTATTCAAAAGGATGCTACATGTAAATGATCAAAATAGTATATCATAATAGATGATAACACATTATGTTGATGGTCCTATGATGGCATATTGTTCATGTGCTTGGGTAAAACTGAAGCCCACATACTCCTAGAGTAGGTTCACAAGGATGTATATGGAAGGCATATAGGACCTAAAGCCATGGCTATAAATATTAGGTGGTTAGGTTATTATTGGCCCTATATGGAAAATGATTGTCTGCAAAGGTTAAAACTTGTGATACTTGCCAACAACATAGCAACCTTATACATGTGCCACTAACTAAGTTACATACCACTCAGATAACTTGGTCACTTAAATAGTAGGGGTGGATATCATTGGACCCATAATGGCTAAGTCTTTTGCAGGGCATAGCTTTATCATCATTGCAATTGAATACTTCACAAAGTGGGTTGAAGCTATTTCTCTAAGACAACATCTCAACAAGTCTATAAATTCATACTTGACAACATAGTGGCCCATTTTGCTATACCTATGGCCATAGTCATAAATAATGGACTATAGTTTAGTAGCCAAGAAACAAAATATTTTGTCATGACCTAGGCATTAAGCATTCCTTCTCATCACTATATTACCCTCAAGCCAATGGACAAGCTGAAGTGAACAATAAGACCATCATAAACTTGCTTAAGAAGATGTTGAATAACAACCAACACAAGTGGCATGAGTGGCTTTTCCATGTGCTCTAGGCCTACCAAATCACATTTCAAACCACAACTGATGTAATCCCATATAGCTTGGTTTATGATTTTGAAGCTATTTTTCCTCTTAAATTGTAGGTGCCATCACTTTGAATATCCCTATTGAACTTCATCAATGATGAACAAAATAATAGCTATGCATCATGGATCTAGACTTTATGGAAGAGTAATGGGTGTGAATAGTTATTCACATCAAGAGGTACTATGAGAGGTAGAAATGGTAACATCACCATAACTTGAACAAGCACAAGATCAAGGAAGGAGACATGGTCTTCAAAGCTATCCGTGAGCATGAGGAAAAATTCTTAGCCAACTAGGAAAAGCCTTTCTTGGTCACTAATACCTACAACAATGGAGCCTTTAGGATAGTGGACATGGATGGGAACGAGTTGTCCAATCTAGTTAATCATTCCTAACTAAAGCCTTACTACATGTAGCCCATGAGAACCAATAGTTAACATCAACAACCATTGTAATCAATGACAAGCAAGCGTATGTTACTTGTTTTTTCAGAATAGATGAACTATGAAATGTTGTAACATTAGTGACCTATATTGGCCTAGTTTGCTGATTATTTTATATGGCCTTATGCATTGTATTGTAACAACATGACTTCTTTGTTTGGTTTTCTTATCCTCTTAGAGTTGTGCTTGTAGGATGAAGCTTGAGAGTCATTGCAAGGATGCAACTCATTATGGAGCCAAGTAACCATATGACGTCGATGCACAAGATTTGGTGAGTTTTCCTACCATACCAACAGTGCTTATTTTACATTTCTTGCCATTACCACTCCTTGAGCCCATTTCTATAACCTACCTATAATCTTCCTCACTTTAAACTATGTTGACCAATGTTTGGTATTCATGCATTATGGCCATATGACATCCCTTTACCATGCTTCACTGACAATTCTATTGAATGTAACACAACTCATTTAATGTAAAAACTATCAAGTCCATTAAATTTAGCACATCTCATTCAACAAGAAATCCAAATTGAAAATAAAATTTGTAATGAAATCCAATGAATTTTTAACCCTGCAAAAAAAGGGGGGAAGTAAATTACCAAGAAGCCAAATGGTCAATGAAGTCCAAAAAGACAAATCGATAACTCTAAACATGTAAAGGGAGGAGCTTAATAGTCAAAGAAATCTTGGAGTGGAATGTTGGTTTCTTAAACACATTGTTGAGTGACTAACACTTCAAAAAATGAAGTGTGAAGACTTATTGATTAATCAACATGTTAGTGCCATATCGTAGTAATGATGTCAACATTTAGAACTTATTATTAACCTTATGACTATTTCCCTATAGCTAATGATAGCCCTCACCCTAACCTTATCCCATCATCATCACAAGCCCTCTTCAACATGGTTTAACACTAGTGAATCAAGGGAATGTTGGTGATGGACCTACAATGGTATTTTGTATTCTTTGTCAATGTCTCTTAGGTCAAACCTCAAAATATCAACAAAGAGGGGCCAATGAAACACCACCAAGAAAAATCATGCTGCAAATTGTAACTTTCATCTTTCACCTTGAGTCAAGATTTTATTGTAAATGAAAGATTTGTGCTTCATGAGCTACAATCTTACATACTTTAATTTTTTAGGGCTGAAAAATGGCTCATAAGTTACTACTACCTCACTTTCTAAGTGAAAAAAGCTACCTCATATCTATATTTCGGCTTGGGAAGGCTGAAAATGCCTTGGAAATTGCCAAATTTGGCATTTTCATGAATTTTTATAGGGGTATAGCCTCAACTACGCTGGAACCATCTACCCCCTAGTGTAGATGGTGTTAGATTTTCATTTCCAACTAAAACCCAATGTAGTCATCACAAAGGCTAGTGTAGATGCACATATCTAGCATTGGAATTATTATGAATTCCAATTTTCCTAATAGTGGTTAGCATAGTCATCCCAAGTTTTTAATAGTTGCAGTAGGACCAATGTAGACATCATGTTCACTAGTAGTTTTTAGCAATCTCAGTGTAGTCTACCAAGGTCAACATAGTTGGGATGGTGCTAGTGTAGTCACAAAAGTTCATTTACTACTATAGTATTTGAATGGGCTTTGGTGACTATGGTGTATTAAGACTTACTATTAATGGCCATCTATGTAGAAAGTTGTAGTTGTTATGCCTAAAAATAGACATCAATCTATCAATAATCATGATAGTGATGTATAGAGTCTAATAACAAGAATTCCATAGCCTATAAAAATGAAACGTGAACATCTTATTGGGGTTCCATTCCACAACTTGAAAAGCAATTCTGCATTTTTACAACCAAGAGCCTATTGTAATCTTAAAACACCTTAGAGAGAAAATTGGTGTCTACATTAGGCATTAGAGACTCCCAATGTGATACCACTACCTCAAGGATGGAATACCATCTGTGACTATAATTGTTGATTCAGGTGGAAACTAGTAAGGAGTTGTTGGCAATTGGTATTGGGAAGTATTCAGATCATGAGGTTTGAGCACAGAACGCAACCTGCTAGCTCCAATGAACTTTAAGCTCTGTTTAAGCAAACTTCTTGTGCACTCGAGCACACAAATTTGTAATTTTTGAACCTTATACTTTATGCATCTTTCATTTCAATAAAGTTACAGTTCATTGTTGTGAATATTTAAGTTCAAGATTTAATTTCTGTGTCTAG
Organism: Gnetum montanum; assembly: GCA_015680685.1. Classification (NCBI taxonomy): domain Eukaryota; kingdom Viridiplantae; phylum Streptophyta; class Gnetopsida; order Gnetales; family Gnetaceae; genus Gnetum; species Gnetum montanum. The sequence continues at coordinate 193,712 of MNCI01004834.1, forward strand.
TTTCCTTTTAGATCTATAATTCTATTTTCATTTCCACCATCGTTTAAATTTCTATAAGTCCCTAGGTGATCAGTCAGATTGTCCAGGGCACCTTGAATCCCATCTTTCAAAGGTCCTTGGGATTCGAGGCTAAAACTATTCTAGTGCCTAGAATTTTTTATTTTTTGATCCAACAACCAAATTTTCCAAGTCCACCAAATACTAAAAATAGTAAATGTACTTTTATGACTATGCTAGCTTTACCTCAACTATGCTGGTCTTGGAGAGCTATGTTGGCATTGTTGGAATTTTTTGGAAAATGTGGTGACTATGCTAGAGATGTGAATACTATTGAAGATTTGAGGTGACTATGCTAGCCATGCTGCAACTGTTGGGAATTGTCAAGAAATTGAAAATTCAACACCACCAATGCTAGCCTTGTAATATTTGCATTGGGTTTTGTGACAACTATGTTGAAAATTGCTGGGAAATGGAAAAGCCAACACCACCAACACTAGGTGGCTTTAGTGTATTTGAGACTATATCCCCATAAAAACCCATGAAAATGCCAAATTTGGTAGTCCACAAGGCATATTTAGCCTTTCCAAGCCCATATATAGACATAACATTACTTCCTCCACTTGGGAAGTGAGGTAGTAGCATCATCTAAGGCATTTTTTAGTCTTAGCCTTGGAAATTTTCTTCTCCATTTTGTTTTTTTTTTTTTTTGGAATGAAACCTTCATTAGGTGTCACTGCCAAGGCTAGGTTTGATTTGGTTCTCTCGTTGAATGAGATGTGTTACATTCAACAGACTTGATGGTGGAGCATGACAAAGGAAATATCAAGTGACCATAATGCATGATTGTCAAACATAGGTTACCATTATCATTTAGGGAAAGGAAGGTCATAAAAGAGAGGTAATAGAAGTGAAGTGAAATAGGCACTCTTGGCATGGCAAGAAAAACTCACCGAATCTTGCACATCGAGGTCACATGATGACTTGCTACCATAATGAGTTGCACCTTTGCGATGACTTCAGGCTTCATCCTATGAGCACAACTCTAAGAGAAAAACAAAACAAGAGAATGAAGACATGTTGTCACAATACAATGCATAGGGTTATATGAAAGAACTGGCAAACTAGGCCACCAAAGATCACAATCATTACACCTAGATGGATCTACATCTTGCATCATAGATGTTACAAAATTTTTCAATCCATTTGTTATACAATAAGAGGTGAAGAAAAGAATGTTTCCATGCTTGTTATTGATCACTATGGTCATGTATGTTGATGTTGGTACCTACCAAGAAAATGTGTTAGATATAATAAGGTTTTAGATAGGAATTATTGACTGTATTAACCAATTCATTCCCATCCATGTCTACTATTTTGAAGGCTTCATTACCATATACCTTGGTAATTAAGAAATGTCCTTCCCAATTCGTTGAGAACTTTTTCGCATGTTCACAGATAGTGTTGAGAATCAGGTCTCCCTTCTTGATCTTTTGTTTATTTAGATCATGGAAATATTGTTGTTTTTGCCTCTCTTGGTATCGCTTGATCTAAACAAGCATTCAAACTCATTACTCCTCCATTGATTCTAGGTCCATGGTACGTAACTCCTTATTTTGTTCATCATTGATGAAGTTCAATAGAGCCACTTAGAGCGATGGGACCTGCAATTCAAGAAGAAGAATAGCTTAAGAACCATAAACCATGCTATATGGAGTTACACCATTTGCAGTCTGATAGGTCGTTTGGTAGTCCCATAGTGCATTGACAAGCCACTCATGACACTTGCATTTGTTATTTTTCAACATCATTTTCAGCAAGTTTATGATGGCCTTGTTGGCAACATCAACTTTCTCATTGGCTTGAGGGTAGTACAATGAAGAAAAGGAATGTTTAATGCCTAGGTCTTGACAAAAGGCTTTTGTTTCTTGGATACTAAACTATGGTCCATTAGCCATGACTATGATCATAGGTATGCCAAAACAGGCTACTATGTTGTCAAGTATAAATCTACAAACTTGTTGAGATGTCTTCTTCTTTAGGAAAATAGCTTCAATCCACTTTGTGAAGTATTTGGTTGTAGTGATGATGAAGCTATGCCCTATGGAAGACTTAGGCATTATAAGTCTAATGATATCCAACCCCCATTGTTGAAATGGCCAAATTATCTGAGTAGTGTATAACTTAGTTTGTGACACATGCATTAGGTTACTATGCCATTGACAAGTGTCACAGGTCTTAATCTTCTACAAGCAATCATTTTCTATATAAGGCCAATAATAGCCTAACCATATAATCTTAGCAGCCATGGCTCTAGGTCCTATATGTCCTTCACATACACCCTCATGAACTTGCTCAAGGATTATGTGGGCTAATGTATTATCACCTATGATGATATATGTGAATCATTGAACTTAGAAGGGCACCTGGTGGGGGGTGGTGGAGGGGAGGGATGAACCAAAATTAACCTAGTTTCCCAACTTGGGTAGTCCACACTTAGAGGGTAGTTCACAAGAACACCTTCAGACTTTGTTACTCTTAAATGTGGTTTGAAGGATACCACACCATGTACAAGCTCTAAGCTTTACTCTAGAGTAATTCAACATTACAAATCCACTCAACCCTACAAGATCCCATCAAACTTAGAATGTGATATCCAGGATTCCACAACCTTTAAAACATGAGCTCCACTTTGGAGTGTTGTGGTGCTATATCAATACTTAATGCCACAAGAATCCAACATACTTAATCAAGATGTCTTCTCACAAGAAGTGCATCAACCTCATAGGGCAACAAAAGAGAATAACAATTGCAAGGAAAATATGTAACTAATTTTGCTAATCCTTGCACTTTGAGGCATAGCTCACTTTGACTAATTACAATAGATAAATAATTGTATAATGAGGAACAACAATGATTGCTTGATGATTACACAATGATAGTACAAAATTTTGCATATTTTCCAATGAGAATGAAGTCTTCTTATAGCCAATATGTTTCCAAAATCACCTCAAAATTTATGCAATAGCTAAATAGTGATCACTAAAGACATCTTCTCCAAGAGTGTGACATCTTTCTGTAATTGACCTTCATTCTAGAAAAATGTCTTCTTTAAGACAAAGACATCTCTTTGCATTTGACCTTCATTCTACAAATGGCATCTTCTTCTAATGAAAGACATCTTTCTTTTCAAAAAAAACATCTACTATTTTGCAAAGATGTCTTCTCCTGTGCTACCTTCATTTTTTCCAAGACATCTTCTATTTCTTGGAGACGTCTTTCTTCAGCTCCCTTTGTCCTTCAATCAAGATGTCTTCTTACAAAAAGTACATCAACCTTGTCAAGCAAAAAAAAAATAATTACAAGGAAATAATGTAGCTAAGTTTGATGATCCTTGCACTTTGAGAGATAACTCACTTTGACAAATTACAACAAACAAATTATTGGACAATGAGAAACAACAATGATTACAATGGTTGCTTAATGATTACACAATGATAGTACAAAAGCTTGCACATTTCCCAATGAGAATGAAGTCTTATTATAGCCAATATGTTTTCAAAATCACCTTAGAATTCATGCAACAACTAACTAACAATCATCGTAGATGTCTTCCTCAAGACTAAGATGTCTTTCTATAATTGACCTTCATTATGGAAAGACGTCTTCTTTAAGACAAAGACATCTCTCTACATTTGACCTTCATCCTGCAAATATGTCTTCTTTTAATGAAATATCTCCTTCTCTCCAAAAAGACATTTTCTATTTTGTAGAGATGTCTTCTCCTATGCTTCCTTCAATTCTACCAAGACATCTTCTATTTCTTGGAGATGTCTTTCTTTAGCTTCCATTGTCCTTTAAAATCTTCATTCCTTGTCCATGTTCTTAAACTTCCTCATGTTTTCTTGTCTCATTCCAAGTTCTTGATGATGTCAACTTTGTTTGAGTTCTATGAATTCTGTGTCCACACTCTTATCCTACAAACACAATCAATCACAAAAACACACAAACATCCTTGTAGTCCATTTTACTTAATATTTTGACACACCAAAAGGTCAACAATCTCCCCCTTTTTGGTGATGTTCAAAACTTAAGAAAATGGGTTAGTAGACATACAAATATCTAGATATATCCATAACTATACTCTCCCCCTTTTTGAACAATAGAAAAAAGGATAAAGCAAATAAGCTTATTGCTAAAGAGATATTGTAAAAGAGAAACATTCCAATAGTATAACCAAGAAAAAAATTCTTTCCTTTCTTAAAAGGAATGGAATGGTCATGAAAATTCCAATATTTCTTAATCGTAGCCATACAATAGTCATAAAAGATATGCATTGAGCATAATCTCTATCTCCAAGTGTAACATAATGCAATTTCAAAGAGATCCATAATTTTGTAAGGAATATTATTAATCATTTGCAACCTTTCAAAGAAATATGAGTACTTTTTGCTTCAATGTAGTTTTTAAGAGAGGATTAAGTACTCAAGGGAAGATATATTCATAGCATGTTTTATTATCATAAGCAGAAAGATAAAGTGAAAAGACATAATCTTAAATATCATATTTGTATGCTAATGATGAAAATCTACATTTCATTAAGATCTTTTCTTTTCCATTCAAAAACAAAGTTAGAAAAAACATGCAGCAACTAGTCCAAACATGACTAAAAACAATCCTTTTAATTAATGTCTAAGAGAAAATAAACTTGAATGCCAAAGATCAAAGATTGAGCATTTAGAATCAAGTAACCTATCTTCTTGAATCAAATATCTTATTAAAATGTATATCTCAAGATTCTATACTTATCTAATATTCTCTCACTTGTAAAGCATCAATAAAAGGATAAAGAATAGTAATTTTATGGCAGGTTAGTAAAAAACATGCATATTCAAATTTTAAAATAAGGCTACACAACAAACACAACTAATCATCTTTTTATCCAAAATAATATATTTGATAATCATGTTAATAGAAAAAAGTGTGTGTGTGTGTGTGTGTGTACATCTCATTTCTTACCAAGAGAGATTATGAACACCAAACCAATACTGAATAATCTTTTTATTGCTCAATTTTTGAAATATGATATTTTGCTGCTTGAGGTTTTCTAGGCAGAAACCTTCAAAGACTCCGCCTACACTATGGACCTCCAAGATAATGATAGATAATGAGGAATAAACTCCCCCTACACTTGTGCCACTCTCTTTGTTCTTTTAAGATCATCTTTTATATATCAAGAAAATAAACCTTGTAATTCATCAAACCACTATAATTGTAGGTGAACATTAAGATCAAATATGGAGACTAAGGTCTCCAATTAATAATATTGACAGAATTTTCATAAATGAGTCTACTTTAGATTCATGATTTATCATAATAATGGCTAAAATATCCCAAAGGACATGAGCTTAGAAACAATAAATAGATTATCACAACAAGTTTAGATGATGCAAGATTGAAAGCAAGACAAAAACCCAACTAAGATTATTCCAAATGCTACACTACATATTTTCATAAAACCAATTGTGTTAACTTTAAAATAAATAAAAGAGATACTCTAAACAATTATTCTAACAATTTTCTAATATAGATATGATATAAATTTAAAAACAATTTTGGACTTCTCAAATCATATACTTTATAAGCAACCAAAGAGATGGAAACTTACCTTGACTTACCTTGCTTGTCAGTGAAAAGAGAAGATTAATGGAGTTAGAGATGAGATTCTCAATCATGAAGTACCTCTTCATCTTTAGGTTCTTTTTCAATAGTTTGTTTACATGATGACTCTAATTATTCATGATCTTTAAGAAAGAATCCTTGATCACTTATTGCACCATTTTTCTCTTTAAGAAGACTTTTAATTCTCCACTTATCTTCATTCTTAGCTACTACTACCTGCACAATTTCCTTACCAAAGTTTTTTTGAGAAGATCAAGCATTAATATTGTTTTCATCATCATGAGAATAGTTAAGGGTTTGCTTACTACCACAATTTTTACACACAAATAAAGTATTCTCCTCATGAATAATATTATCAAACTTGACTATGCTTGAGCTTGAACTTGCACCTTATGGTGTGTCTTTCTTTAAAATTTTTGGCTATTTTTCAAGAATCTTTTCTTCTTGAACCTTTCTACAATCCTTATTTAAAGAGTCTAGTTTTTGAATCTTAGCTTTTATATCTAAGATCTCTTCTTTCATTTCATTATGAATAGCATCTACTTTAGAAATTACAAATTTCATTGTTTTTCTTAGCAAATAATGTAAAACAAGAATTTCTTCTTTAAGTCCACTATACCTTTCATCACACTTACAACTTTGTTCACCCTTATGTGAAGAATTATTCCAAAGAAGAATTTCCTACTTCTTCTTCACTTTTCTCACCATCATCTCAACTTGTATAAAAGTTGGTCTTTTTCAATTCCTCATCATTAAATCTATTCTTTCGCTATATCCTCCTATGACTAGGACATTCGAAGGCCATATGGCCTCTTCCTCCACAAACCCAACATTTTATAGAAGAGAAATCTAAGTTATAATTCAAAAAAAATTTACCTCTTTCTCTACCTTTGAAGAGATTGAATCTTTGTTGATATGCCCCCTTGTTTTTTCTTGTTAGCAATCGTTGTAGCTTTCTTGAGAGAAAGGCAATCTCACCTTCACTACCCTCATCATGCTCATTGAGCTCCTTCTCCTTGAAGGTAGTATTTAGAGAAATAGGTCATTCTTAGATGGCTTCTTTACTTATGAGATTCATTTCATAAGCAATGAGAGCAGTTTGAAGCTCTTCAAATTTTAGAGTTGAGAGATTTTTGATTTCATCCATAGTCATGACCATCGGATCTAAACTATGGTTGTAAAGTTCTGATCATTTTAATGATGACATCACTCTTGGGAAAATCTTTTCTAGTATCTCTAATAACTACAACAATATCATTTTCTCTAGAGAAGTAATCTTTTATTTTCTCACCTTCTCTTATTTTAATCTTATCATATTCACTTTGCAAAACTAACAATTTTGATTGCTTAACAATAGAGATTCCTTCATAAGTAGCTTTTAGAGTTTGCTAAATTTATTTGATTATTTTGCATCCTAATAGTCTATTAAATTCAGGTTTATTCAAAGCATAGTATAAATAATTCTTTTCTTTTAAATTAAACATGAAATTATCTTTCTCCTCTTGTATCCATTTGTTACGAGGCTTGATGATTCCAATGGAGCTATCAATAGGTGGAGTGTAGCCTTCAAGGATTAACTCCCAAACTTCAAATTCCATAGATTAGAAGAATCCTTGCATTCTAGCCCTTTAATAGGTGAAGTTGAATCCATTGAACATGGGTGGCTTTTTGTAAGATCTTGCCTCCATTGTTCACTTTTTAAAGTTAATGATGAAGAAGAGTACCAGGCTCTGATACCA
>MNCI01004834.1:201268-218334 GCA_015680685.1 Gnetum montanum
CCAACTTGGGTAGTCCACACTTGGAGGGTAGTACACAAGCACATCTTCAAACTTTATTACTCTCAAATGTGGTTTGAATGGTACCATACCCTATACAAGCTCTAAGCTCTGCTCTAGATTGATTTAATGCTACAAATCCACTCAACCCCACAAGGTCTTGTCAAGATTAGAACATGGTTTCCAAGATCCCACAACCTTTACAACTTGAGCTTTGTTCTTGAGTGTTGTTGCTCTCTACCAAAGTTCAATCGTGTAGGATCTCGATAAGCTCAATCAAGATGTCTTCCTACAAGATACACATCAACCCCAAGGGCAACAAAAGATAACAAAAATTATAAGGAAATAATGAAAATAAGTTTTTTTATCCTTCACTTTGAGGCACAACTCACTTTAACCAATTTCAATAGACAAATGATTGTACAATGAGGAACAACAATGATTACAATGATTGCTTGATGATTACACAATGATAGTACAAAATATTGCACATTTCCCAATGAGAATGAAGTCTTCTTATGACCAATATATTTCCAAAATCACCTTGGAATTCATGCAATGACTAACTAATGATCACTAGAGACATCATCCCTTAAACTAAGATGTCAATCAGTAATTGACCTTTATTTTGAAAAGATATCTTCTTTAAGACAAAGATTTCTCTCTGCATTTGATCTTCATTCTACAAAGATGTCTTCTTATGATAAAAAAGATCTTTCTCTCTAGAAAGACATATATTGTATTCTCCTATGTTGTCTTCAATTCTACTAAGACATCTTTTATTTCTTGGAGACACCTTTCTTCAACTCCCTTTGTCCTTTGAAATCTTCATTCCTTGTCTGTGTTCTTGAACTTCCTCATGTCGTCTTATCTTAGTCTAAGTTCTTGATGATGTCAACTTTGCTTGTAAGTCCTTAAGTTCTATGAATTCCTTATCCACACTCTTGTCCTACAAACATAATCAACAACACAAACATCCTTGTACTCTATTTTAATTAATATTTTGACACATCAAAAGATTAACAACATGCTATTTTGATCTTTTACATCTAATGTCCTTTTGAGAAGCAATTAGGCCTTGTGGAGATTCACCATGCATGAGGTAAAATTTGATATCATCATATCATTGCCTTGAAGGGATGGTCCTAATGGAGGCTACAAAGTTTTTCTCAATGTTCTGCGTGATGGGAATAGCATAGTTCATGGTTAAGGTAGGTAAATTACTAAATGCATCAAGCATCACATTGAGAGCTAAGGTTGCAATGGCATCTATTAGCATGTTCTCAATTTAGAGTACATGTTGTATACTAACATCTATAAATTTTTGCATCAATTTCTTTCCTAAGTTATAATAAGGTCACAAAGTTTTGGCCCTACATGCATAAACCTCTACTACTTAGTTAACCACAAGTTGTAAATCACCTTATGATTCCTTGGTCATGGGCTACCATCATTTCCCTAATCAATCCTTCATACTCCACTACATTGTTAGTATATGGGAATATGAAATGGTAAGTGAAGGGTTGGATTTCACTAGATGGAAGTGTTATGATGATAGTAGCTCTAGTCCCATGGGCAGTTGAAGTTCCATCAAAGTGCATAAATTCCTCATATACCTTGGCTACTTGGTTAACAATGTTGACATGCTCATTAGGGAATTCAAAGTTTATGACTACATGGCCTTCTATCGGTGAGACAATAAGTTGTGTGACTACCACTTGACATTTTGATAAGGCTTGGGATACATAATAAAGGTCAAACTTGATTATTATGGCTTTCTAATGAGCGATACAACTACTCTCATAGATATTGATCATTATAGATCTAAGTACATTGTTCTTATAGATGATATTGACCTAGCTCCTAAAGATGTAGTGTCTCCACTTCTTTAGTGAGAAGACTAGGACTAGATAATACTTCTCTACTTCAGTATATTGGGGCCTCATGAGCAATTAATGCATGACAAGGTAGTATATGGGAAGCTCTGCTCCATCATCTCATTTTTGACAAAGTAGATAGGCAATGGATGTGTTAGAGATAGCAAGGTAGATGTAAAAAGGCTTATCCTCTTACAGTGGATAGACTGTCAAAGATTGTGCTAACTCTTGCCTAAGGTTTTCAAATGCTTCTTAGTGTTGAGTCATCCATTCATAGTGAACTCCTTTCTTAAGCAAGTGTTGCATGGATTGTAACTTATTTGTAAGCCTAGTGATAAACCTATGGATAAATTATAATCTACCTTGTAATTTCCAAAGCTCCTTAAGGTTGGTTGGAGCTACCAAGTTGGATATGGTTTAACCTTATCAATATCAATGCATATTCCCACTTCAAATACTACAAAGCCAAGCATCTTACAAGTTCATATGCCAAAGACATACTTCTTATGGTTAAGCCTAAGCTCATATCTAAGACATCGTTTCAACACAAGCTTAAGGTCATGTGCATGATTGTTGGACATTTTGGACTTAATGAATATATCGTCTACATAATCATTGAGCAATCCTAGCATATAATCACTAAAGATATATGTCATTACTCTCTGGTAGGTTGCTTCTATGTTCTTAAAGCCAAAGACATCATGATGTAACAAAAGGTACCCCAAGGGGTCATGAAGTTCAAACTAAGTTTGATGTTCTAGGTTAATTCTAATTTGGTTATATCCCAAGAACCCATCCAAGAAGGATAGTAAGGCATGTCTAGTAGTAGTATTGATAAGTTGGTCAATACATAGGCAAAAGGAAATCATCTTTTATGGTTACCTTGTTTAAGTCTCAAAAATCAATACATATATGTATACTCCCATTTTTCTTAGGGACTACCACTATGTTGGATATCCATTTTGTGTAATTGACAACTTTAATGAAACTAGCTTGGTATAATTTTGTGATTTCATCATAAACTGCTAGGGTTAAATTTGGGCTGATCTTGTGAACTTTTTACTTAATTGGTCTAATACTAGGATCGAGTATGATGCTATGTTGTACTAGGCATGATCAAGACTTGGCATATCTTCATATGACAAGGAAAAGGCCTTAATGTTATCCTAGAGAAACTTGGTGATGTCTTGAGCTTTTTGAGGTTCTAGTGAGGAACCTAATTTTAGTGTTTTCGCCTCACCACTATGTGTTGTGATAGGGACCTCAACTAGGAAGTCTTTAGAAATATCGCCAGCCTCAAGATCAAGGATTTTAACAAAGATTTTAGGCCACTCTTTAGGTTTCTCTATCAAGGCTATGTGGTCAATTAGATTCTCAAGCTCAATATCTTGGTAATTAAGGTTGATACATCATTCAACATCACCATGAGGTCTACTTAGACTTAAAGGCCACTAAATTGCTCCCAAGTATCCATTCTCCAATTCTACATATCAATCATAAGCACATTAAGTAGCACCTGTGTGATAAAATGAGTAAACAATGTGAAGATAAAGCAAAATACTCTAGTAATAGCCAAAATATGTTAAGATAAAGGCCAAATAGGGTTTAAGAAATGCCACTTAAAGTTTACCATAGGTAAGTGAAGATCAATAAGACAAAATAGAGTGATAAAGTCAATTTTTTTGTGATGCAATATCATAGCAATGATGTCATAAATATGGTGTCATGGTACATGCTACTTCATTATTGATGTGATGTTTTGAGATGTGTGTAGCCATATAAATATTAGCACTTGGATGCACAATCCATAACTTTTTATTTCAAGTCTTAGGAAAACTCTTACAATTTTATTTTCTCATTGTAATAGAGAGTGATTTCCTGTAGTGTGATGTTAAGCAGTTGTCCAATGTCTTTATTTAAGTGAATTGTACTTGGACGCAGTTTATGATGGCAATAAAGATCAAGATAGCTTTCCATCATTGCAGCATTCCCTTAGTTTTATTTTCTTACTTAGCATAATTTTTACTATTTTCTTAGCTTAACAATTTACTTTTCAAAGCACTTTATTTTACATGCCATTAGTAAGTGGAATAGTTACAACTGGTTTCAAGTGCTAAGTGTGGTCATTTGGTAATCCAACAATGGCGTTGCTTGGTTTTCCTAGTAGTAATTTCACTTGGTAATCCCAACAATAGCTACCTAGGTCCAAGGCATGTACGATAGACCAAGATCAAATGTCCATTGCATTAGGCTAAGATAGGTTTATGTTTTCTTAGTTAACTAGACTTAGAATTTATTCAATCATGTTTACTTTAAGAGCACTTAAGAGCCTCTCAACATCAGTTAATCATATGCCTCACTAAGAGCTAAATCATACACTTGCACTTCACTAGCTCAAAGTGGGAAGACAATGATCTCAAACTTAACATCAATTACTAGCATAATAAAATTCTTCATTCATGGATTACAATCTGGTCATGTACTAGCACTCATGACTTGTATGATAGAGTGATAGGATACTTCACCATTGATCATTGTCATCGTTGTCGAGGATGTGTCAATGTATGCTAAGTAATTGATCTTACAAAGTTAGTTGTATTAAGAACCATAAAGTCAATCTTTATAATCTTTACATAATTCTAATAACACACACAAAAGTTAAGCTCAAAACTATAGCATGGCTTCAACACAGAGAGAAAAGATGTCATCTACTAAAGAACCACATAAAAGTTATGGTAAAAATCATGATAACAAAGACTAGAATGCACCAATGTAAGCAAGAGTTTCATATGCTCATAATGATCCATTCTATCCTAACTTTACATTCATCATTTACTAAGATGAACAATTAAAATGAAGGGATATGCAGGGCAATATAGTCCTACCACCAGAATGCTCCATACCACCAATATTTCAAGAAACGCTCAAAAAGATCAACCTAAGTCATGAATAAGAAGGATACTAAGTTACAAAGAACATGACTAGGTTATACTAGCTAATAGAGGCTGAAGCAAATAAGGATGCTATTATGAAAGCACAATAAGAATAAGAGAAGGGAGAGAAAGCCCCTTAAACAATTGTCTTGGAGGAGATTAAAGATACATCACTCCAAGCTAATAAATTCTATCAAATTCAAAGATCCCACTCTCACACACTAGTTATACACATCAAAGATCCCACTCTCACACACTAGTTATACACATCAAAGATCCTGTCAACATAAAGATGAAGTCAACTCTTGTAGAGGACCTTGGAAGGAATGCAAAAGACTCAAGATATAGGCAAAGCTCAAGGCTTAAATCTTCTAATGAGCCAAAGGAGAATAAATCAAGGAGTCACCGAAGGAGAATAGCTAGCACTATTCTCCAACTTCTTCCTCTATCTCTTCACACTCATCTGCAAAGTCTAATAAGAAGGAACATTAATACAAAGACCATGACATGGATAGATGAAGGGATGGTGAGGGAAATGAGTATAGAAGAAGATATCCTAATAGTGAAGAGGAGGATTATGAATGAAGAATAGAAAGGATCATACATGAAGAAAGGAAGCATTATGAACATAGAAAGGGTCACCGCTACAATAGAGCCTATAAACCTGATCACTATGAAGAACCCCTATTGGACACTCACAGTATGCTAAACATCAGGAAAGTAGTCTACATTCCAACAAGACACATAGGGGATAGCCACATTAAACAACTAGACATGAATAATATTCCTAGATTTTAGGGTGGATACAATGCAAATGCACAACATTACCTTGAAGCATTCCATGATTCCTATGCCCTCCAAAACATTAAAAGTGATTAGTAGAAACTAAAGTCTTTCCCAAGGACACTCATTAAGGAGGCAGAAAGTTGGTACAAATCCCTAGAACTAGAATTAATTCAAAAATGGAGTACCATGTTGGAACTCTTCAATGATAAATATCAGACTTACTCATGAGTGTCAAACTTAAGAAAATAGCTCCAAGGATGGAAGAAAGGGACACACAAATCCCTTGATGCAATAATGAAAAGATACTATTCCTTACTGCATAGATTCCTAGGGCATGGATTCTCATAAAAGGAATAATTAAGGCACATAGTAGTTGGATTGAGGAACAAAACTAGAGAGACCCTTGGGGTTTATGCCAAAAGATGGCTATTAGAGATGATCACCAATCAAATTCAAAGATTAATTAATCAAGTAGTGAAAAAGGAAGAAGAACTCAAGAAGAGAGAGTCAACTAAAGAGTATAATAGAGATCCATCAATAAGGAAACATGATGTATGGATGCATGACAAGCATGAGGATGAAACCTTGGAAGATGTTATCTAGAAAACGACTCTACCTATCCAAAATTGGTAAATGATATAGTAACTAAGGTAGAGAAAATGTGGGATTCAATGGATGAAAAATTTTCTATATCCCTAAAGATTATGAAAGAAAAGATCAAATAATCACTTTACAAGGGCAAGGAAATAAAGAAGAAAAGAGATTATGGACAAGAAATCTCTAAGTAGAAAGGAAAATTTGCTATCATAGAAGGGTAAACTAACTCTAGTTTAGAGGAAGAGGCAGGATGCAAGGTGTGCTAGTATGAACATCCTAAGGGATGTTTCTCTTAGATGGTCCACTTGCAAGAATTTGGGGTATTTGCACTTAATCCAAGCTTTGTCAAAAAGCAGATGCCTAGAAGGCTACCTTATCCTGAAGGTAACATAAGGAAACCTTTCCAGCCAACATATTGCATAAGAGAAGCTTATCCACAACCATAAGAGTAATACCAACAGTAGTGGCAGCAACTACAGACATGGGAAATGCCACCACCAAGGCAACAACATTCATACAGGCAACTGAACCCTTATGGATATTATGTTCAACGTCCAATATCTCCAGGGAATGCATCAATTCAAACTACTTCTCCTTATTATCCATCACAATACTATAGGCCTACTACTTCAAGGATGGATCACAATTCTTATGCATATCTTCAAGTAACTGGCCCATCAAATCATCCTTCCGATTCTTTGTGACCAATGCCATTACCTGTCATGTAGGAAGAATTGCCATCACAACCTCAACAAAAAAGTGCTACAAGGGCAGTAAATATATAGATAGAGAATCATACTAGCAATACTAAGGGAAAATCTAAGACATGTCCTTTCTTTAGGACAAGTCTAGAAAAGGCTAGTAGAATTAGAACTTCATTAAGACAAGTTTCTCATATGACAAATCCTCCTACAAACACCCTTCTTCTCTAATAATCAAACCAAAAGATTATGACTATCATGCTAATAGAAATAGTATTAGAATAAATAAAGGAAGGATCACTTCCCAAGAAAAGAATTGATCCAAGAATTCCTTTGATTTATTTACAACTAGTTGAAAGTTCACCATGCAAGGATTTACTAGACTCAAGTTCTGAAGTAAATTTGATATCTTAAGAAACATACAAGGCATGGAGCCTACCATCCTTAAACAAGTTAAACATAAGGTTAGAGCTAGCAGACTAATCTATCACCATTCCTTTCAAATAGATAGAATATGTGGTGACCACTATCAATGGATGGTCTTATCCAGTTACAGGAAATTTCCTATCATTATGGGGAGAGTGTGGCTTAGCACTGTGGATGCTAAGTTAAGAATGAGAGACTTATCTATTGAACTTTCTAAGAAAGATAAGTAAGTATCCATACATACACAAATGATTTCATGCATTATTAATGATAAAGAAGGATGCATTTGTAGATAGAAAGCTCATAATGTCAACAAAATCCTTACACCAGCCCACAATAGAAGGGATAAACAAGTGTGTGAACAAGAAGGAGCAAGGACCACTAAACCAAAAGACACCCAATGGCTGAAAACTAAGAATCTAAAATTGTCCAAAACATACATGGAAACATTTGACCCACTTATTAACTCCTATCTTAAGAAAGTGATTCAAACTAACTACTCACAAAAGGATATCATAAATTGTAATCATACACTAGCAAATAAGGGAACTGAGGACTTAAAATTTGAATTTAAGAATAAATAAGAGAGTATAGCTGGACCTTCTGAGATGTAAAGGCCATCTAGTCCAATAAGATACATATCCTCAGATGATAAAAATTTGATTACCATCAAAATTACCTAGGACAATAACCAAAAAACTAAATCACTAAGGATGGTAAGTGAGAAACCTAGAGTATATGATCTAGGGGATCTAGGGTCCATTTTCTAAACAATCACGCATGAGTTCAATCATGGGGAAGATACTTTATCTTGATTTAGGAATTAATAAGTGCTTTTTAATTTTTTTGTTTTCTAATTCTTTTTTTTTCTAATTTCTTATTATACCTTTTTACATTTCTTACAAATTTTCAAATTCTTTGATATTTTCTCATTCTTTTATACTTTTTCATTTCTTAATCCTTTGATATTCTTTAATATTTTTCAAATTCTTTCTTTGTTTTACCATTTTTTCTATAATTTTCATTATTTTTTTTATACATATTTCTATTAATTTTTTAAATAAAACGTAGGGAATAAAGCAAGATGTAGTTCTAATAAGGTGAAGATTGCTCTATATTATCAATCATAAAAGACTAATTACCTATACAATGAGACCACAACTTCCATCCATCCATTCCAACAATAAGAGGTTCTTACCATGGCCATAATGATATTCTTCTCATAATAAAACTAAGAATAAACTTATGATCATTATGCCTGGATAGAAGAGTGAAGAACCAAGTGGAGGTGAGAAGGATATGACATCAAAGGAGACTTGTGGATTCTCTTGGATTACTACTGTGAGTTCTATCTTATTGCTAAGGCTATATTACATCCTTGTAGATCTAACCAAAAATGGAAGTAAGAGTAGAATAAGTGCTAAATCAATATGTCACTAAAAAGACATGCTACCCATGCTTGAAGGTAGTCCTCTGGTAAGGTTAACATAGTAAAAAATAAAATCTATGGACCAAATAAATTTTTGAGGATCCCACTAGAAAGACATGTTACCCATGCCTTAAGGCAGGCAGCTTCTTGAGAATCTCACAAAATAAAGAGTGTAATTAATAAACTCCTTCCTTGAACAACATGCCAAGTGGTAACACTCATTGCAGCAATGGTAGTCTTATGGTTGTGAATTCCAAAGATCAAATAATGTGATGTCATTGGAAAGTAGTTCAGACTTGATTTGAATCTTGAAAAGAAGGGCTAATTATTACATTAACCACAAATCACATCCAAGGATTCATTATGCCTATGGTAAGACACCTCACATTGCAAGTTTTAGTAATTCCTTCTATAGTCCATCTCACCTCACTGTATATTTAATCATAAATTTATGTTTTTGTATAATATAGCATCATTTTCCCAATTTGGCAATACTACCATGTGTGTTTTTCTAGACAAGTATGTCATACATTCAACTCCTTGAGTGCCTAAGGACACTTTTAGGCATGGTCATACAAGGGCACTAAGGGCTGGAGCCTACTTTGGGAAGGACCCACTTATATAACTTTTGTATTTCATACTTGAAAAGTAATTTCACATCATCTTATGCCTTCTAAAATAATCAAGACTCAATATATACTTCCCATATCATCTAATAATCTGTCCACACATCAAAAATTCAAAACCCATCTCCTATCCATCTAATAAACTTTCATTGCATGAGATTCCTTCTTTATGAATTTTCAACATCAAATTTTTGAAAACTATGCATTATTAATGGCCCAAGATGCTTTGTACAAGCTTCACATCTTCTAAAAATTCCATTTGACTCATTTCCTCCTAGAAAATTCAATGAGAAATTTGATGATTTTTACAGTGACATCATAGCTACAACATCGTAGCCCCTATGATGTTGCCCTAATAAAAATAGTATATATATGTCCAAGAATTAGTGAAATCTTTCATTCCTCTCATTTGTAACAAGAGAAGTTTTTGTAGTTTTTCCCTTCGATCTCTTGAACACTAACTTCCCAAGGCCATAACTTCATCCCTGTAGCTTTGATTTTCAAAATTCTTGAACCTTGTTAATCCTAGAGCACTTAACTTAGTCATAAGGGGTGTGTCGCATGATACAACTAAAAATTTGAGCTAAAAAAATTCCTAACACTTGAAAGATATCATAAATGGTAAGTATAAAAAAATAATGAGAACTTTATTAGTAACTAATCAAACTTAGGCCACATAGGCCAGAAAGACTTAGATAATTCTCCTAATTGACCATACCAATCATTTTAAGTCATAATAAGCAAGAAAATGATAACTATGGAAGGTCATAAGTAACTAGAGATATAATACCTAAGGGGTTTCTTTTTGAAAATTTTTCTAACTCTACAATCATAATAAAATAGAAACTTGATCTAATCAAAAGTATGAGAAAAAGAAAGATTGTTGAGAACTAATTTAAACATTTTCATAATCTCAAATCTTTGATGATTACAGATGATTCCAAAGAGACAACAGCTGAAGGACCTTCCCAGCATAGGAGCAAAAGACTAAGAGGCCGTGAAAGAGGCCAAGCAGGGGAACAAATCCCACAAGCTAAGCATGTAGAATAGGAGGCCCAATCATTTAGCATTCACCAAAAAACTCTTATTACTGAGCATTTTGCATAAAAGGAGGTAGAAGTTCCACTAGTGCTAGAACAAGGGTAACACCTTACATTGTCTCCTGAATGCCTCCAAGCAATACAAGAAAAATCTATCATGTCAATGGTCATCAAGGAGTTGAATTTTGATCCTTTCAAGGAATGTAGTTTTCTCCAAAAGCTATAAATACATAACTCCAAGCATCTCCTTTATGGCCCACACTATCCAAAAATGGTGAATGGTAACTAGGAGAAATGTACCAATTCTAGCAAAATAAGCAGGTCAATACTATAGTCAAAATTGAAGAAGTCTTTGTGCCTTACTTAGTGGAGGTACTCACTAAGGTCCCCAACATCCCCAATGAAGGGGCAAATATGGCACATATCTCAACAATATTTGATACTGATGCTAAAAGGCTATGGTTGCACAGGGCATATGGTAAAGAAGACAAAGATTATAGTGAGCTTACAACTAAGGAAAAGATAAATTTTAAAATTGGCATCTGTCACTTGTTTCCAATAAAGATGCTCAACAAAATATCTACATATGCAACCAAAGGAAGTGCAATTCTAATGGGAAAATTTAATGCTAACATCACCCATCTATTCTTCCTTGAGATCCAAAGGTAGTTTGAAGAAAAGAAGGTAAGAAAGCTAACACTTCCATTCTCTTGCCTCATTAGGAAGCTATGCAAGCAAGACAAAATCCTGGGATACACCAATGACATCCTTAGGAAGGCCCAAATGCTTCCTGTGTAGAAATGTTCAAGCTAGTGCTACCAAAGAAGGATCATGTTAAAAAACCAATAGGCACCAAGGGAGCTATAGGTACCACCTTTACTAGTAGCATTCTAGCTACTAGTCAATAACAACAAGCAAGACCTAGCAACCAACCACAAACTAAATAGCAACCACAATAGCAATGGTAATAATAAGTTCCACCATCTCTATAGAACTACATACCATCCATGAGCCATCTACAGCAAATTGTAGAAATAATAAGTTGGGAAACAAGAGAGGGAGTTAATTTTTATAATGTAAGAAAGAGCTCTACAAGGCCCACAGTATCCATAGACCCAACCAGTGGGCAAGTATTACTCCAAACAAGAGAAGAGCATGATTAGATGCAATAGATATCTAGAAATGCTGCATCTTTTCAAGTTATGCTTGAACTGTACCATAGTTGTGGTCATGCAACACCAAGATGCAGTAGGAGCCATGGAGGTCATCACTAACCACATCAAAGAATCGTTCAATGTACCTGTTGTGCCATCAGCTAATCTCTCTAAAGCACAAGATGCTTGAATTCTTGCCAAAACCTCAATGACTCTTGTGGAGCATGAAGACATATTAGACAAACAGCCATAGATAGGTTAAGTGATGTAGAATATTTTCGATATCCCCAATGATATCACTATAATCTAGTTTGATTTTATAGCCACTAAAGAAAAGTTGGTCATGGCTGAAATCAAGGTTAAACATGTAGGGAATGAGGTATAGTGATTGCAAGAGGAGTTAGCCACCCTAAGAGCTAAAAGAAGATATCCAACACAATTCATAATGCTAAACTAAATAGATTAATTTAGAACTAACCATGTGATGTGATTAATTAACCATAACATGAGAATGAAGAAAGAGAAGGAGAAGGTAGTGTGGGATGCATCTATTGCTAAGGCACAAACATATGCACACACTAAAGCTCTCACAGCCTTATAACAAGAAAATAAACAATTAGCTACTGACAATGCTCAGTTGACAAAAATTAAAGTGGAAGAATGTTCTCGAGGAGAGCATCCAATTGTTTTGAGAAAAATTGGTCCACGTCAACCAAGATATGAGTCATTTGACCTAAGAAAAAACAAAACTATTAATGGAAGACATCTATGCTAATCACCAAAAGTCCACAATTAAAATAAATTAGTGGTAGAATAAGGCCAAGAAGCATGAGCAACTCAAAGAGCAATTTAAAGACTAGGTGAACATGTATAAACAAATCAATGAAAAAGAAATTCAAATGGCAAAGGATAAAATTAGTTCCATCTTTGCTTAAAATCTAGATTTGCAACCCATCTTGGATAGTCTTGCCCATGTCCACTAGGCTAAGCAGGTGGGCCTTAGAATGAGTTAAAGAAGCAAGTGGTGGCAGTCTACATAATGTACGAGAAAGAGTTTGTTGATTGAAAGGATGCATTACAAAAATTACATATGATAAATGTTGAACTCAAGATTTTCAAACCTATCTAACAATGCTAAAAAGATATTACAGCTAACCTAGCATGTCAAATATTAGATTACCAAGAGCTAAGAAAGACATTTAAAGCTTTTGAAGAAGAGAGGCAACAGTTTGTAGCTTGGTATGTGAAGGACAAAAAAATGTTTCCATGGCTACCATGCCCATTAGATGTACCTACTCCATCCAACATCACACAACAAGCATAGATGGTACATGATCCAATGATAGAGGAGGAAAAACTTTAGGTGCTCCTAAATAGATATCAATTCCAGAAGTCTAATGACAAAAGGAAAAAATCGATGGAAAAGCCTCCACCACCTAGAACATGAACTACATTGAGTTGCTTAAATTTTTTTTCTTTTATCATGTAACTCTATCCTTTTGTAAAAACACCACTCCAGCATTCTAAGTCATGTAAATAGTCAATCAGTCATGTACAGTCAAGTTTACTTTCCAATTTTGTAAGGAACTCCATCCTCATTTTGTTTTAACTCAAGGATAAGTTTTTAGTCAGTTGTGGGGGTACACTAAAGTCAATTTTTATTATGATAAGATATTGTATCTATGATATCATAACAATAGTGTTGTAGATACGATGTTGTGGTACATGCTACATCATCATTGATGCAATGTCTCGAGATGCATGCAACCCTATAAATACTAACACATGGATGCACAATCCATAACTTTTCATTCCAAGTCTTAGGAAAACTCTTGTAATTTTATTTCATAGTTGTAGAGAGTGAATGCCTGCAATGTGATGTTGAGTAGTTATCCAGTGTCTTTATTCAAGTGAATTATACTTGGATGCAATTCATGATGGTACTAAAGATTGAGATTGCTTTCCATAATTGCAACATTCCCTTAGTTTTATTTGCTTACTTAGCATAATTTTTACTGTTTTGTTAGCTTAACAATTTACTTTTCAAAGCACTTTATTTTACATGTCATCAGTAAGTGAAATGGATATGACTAGTTTCGAGCACTAAGTGTGGTCATCTAGTAACCTAGTAGTAACATTGCTTAGTTCACCCAGTAGTAATTCCAATTGGTAATCTCAATGATAGCTACACAAGTCCAAGGTGTATATGGTATACTAAGACTAGATGTCCATCACATTAGGCTAAGATAGGTTTATGTTTTCTTAGTTAACTAGACTTAGAATTTATTCAATCATGTTTACTTTAGGAGCACTTAAAAGCCTCTCAACATCAATTAATCATATGCCTCACTAAGAGTGAAACCATACATTTGCACTTCACCAGCTCAAAGTGAAAAGATAGCAATCTCAAACTTAACATTAATTACTAGCATAATAAAAATTTCCATCCATAGATTACAATCTTGTTGTGTGTTGGCACTCATGACTTGTATGGTAGAGTGCTGGGATACTCCACCTTTCATCACAAAGGCTAGATAAGATCAAACAAGGGCCAAATGATGATAGAATGGAGTTAGATGAAGACTAAATGATAGTCAAACTCCATTTGATGATGTCAATTAAGGATAAAACATGATTAACATAGGTTATATAAGGGGATTTAAGGATGGACAAGATGCATTAAAGGCTAAGAGCATGAAATAAGGCTAAACTAGACCAATTGGTAATCAACTAAGGCCAAATGATGGTCAAGCACCATTAAATAAGGTTGAACAAGGCTAAACCATGGTCAACAAAGGTCATAGGGGATAGGATAAGGTAGATGAAATGAATCTAGAGGCTAATTATCATGGAACAAAGCCACATTATAGCCAAAAAATACCAAATGGGATCAAATGGAGCCAAAATGGTGATCGAAATAGACCAAATGACAACTTAACAATGGTCAAGCATCCCCAAAAGATGTCAAAAAAAGACTAGAACATAGCCAAATAAGGTCATAAAGGTCAAAATTAAGTGGACTAGGTAGACCCAAATCCCACTAACATGGAATATAACTATATAGTAGCTAAATAATGATAATTGATGTCAAATGAGACTTAAATAATGGTTGAATCCCATCAAATGAGGCTCTAAAGGGTGAAACAATGGCACAATGATGTCCAATGTAGTAAATCATTGTTAAACCTAGTTCTCTAAGGCTAGAAGATGTCAAATGATAGAGACATTTGATGCAATAGATCCCAAAATGAAGCCAAATGACATCAAATGATAGGGCAACAAAGGTCAGTAGTGCATACCAAGATCAAATCAAGTCAAAACATA
The DNA here is from genome assembly GCA_015680685.1 of Gnetum montanum. Taxonomy (NCBI): domain Eukaryota; kingdom Viridiplantae; phylum Streptophyta; class Gnetopsida; order Gnetales; family Gnetaceae; genus Gnetum; species Gnetum montanum. Next base: position 216,159 of record MNCI01004834.1, read on the forward strand.
GTGAAATAAGGCAAAATAAGTCAAGGTAGGAAAAATATGATAAACATTATCAATATTGGTCAATTAGGATTAGATTTTGCTAGTTTTAGGCCTTGGTAGGTCATTGTGTAGGTCTACATGGTTGACAGGTGAGTTTGGGCACTTGGTAAGGTCATTTGGAGACTATTTGAAGTCAAAATTAAGATCTTTTATCATGACTACACTAGGCCCAGCTAGGACTACAATGGCCAGTGTAGTTGGAATAGGCCCCAATGTAGTTGGTATCAGTAGATGGTTTCCTAGGTTTTTTCAAGCAAATTTTGGGGTCCTGATGATTTGTATGCTAGCATAATGGACTAAGATTTGGGATTGATAAATTTTGACATCGTTTTGATCCTTGGAAAGTTGTAAATCATGCAAATACTAGTGACTACACTAGGACTACGTTGGCCATTGTAGTCCTAGCATAAATGCATAAAAAGTGGGTTTTTGGGATTTCAGAGTTGATACTATTGTTCCATCAACTTCCTAGGATAGTGCAGGGTCTTGGAAAGGCTGAATAGCTATTTGGAAGTCCAAATAGGCTTCGAAAGATGGAGTTTTGGCATTCACACCTCATGATACACTAGCCAACATAGTTGAGATTTGCTCTAGTGTAGGTGGAGCAAAATCTAGTTTTTTCATGGTTGAACAAGACCAAACTCTATCTAACTTTAAGATTCTAGGATTCTAGGCTTCTAGAATAAAGTATTTTGACAGTCTAAGTGTTTTCATGCTAGTTAAATCACCTTAGGTTAGGGACTACATTGGGACTACACTGGCTAGCATAGTCCCAAGTCTACCTCAGTGTAGATGAATGGAATCCGGCATTTCCATGGTTGAAACAAGGTGAAATTATGAGTAGGCAATGTTGAGCAATGTTCTAGGTATTTCAAGTTAAATTTTAGGTCATTCTAGGTGTCATGGTACTTGTTGGCACATTTTTTCCATTTCATAGAACAGGTTGGTATGATAAAATTGACTAAAGGTTTTTGGAAAGAAAAACGTAGGAAGCCTTAGGTAAATCTGGGGCAAAGATTTCAGGTGGTTAGAATTCTAAACCACAATTATCATTTGCTCCTAGAACCTGCAAAAGAAAAAGAAGATCTCCATCAATAATCCGCAGTATACAGAGAGTGGAGTCTTCGCATAAAAGGACAAAAACGCAATAGGGTTTCTAGCTCGTATTTGACAAAGCACCAGGGCATGGTAGAGAAATAAACTCCAAGAAAAATGTAGTCCGTAACCGTAGCTAACAAAAATATTAAATCATGATAGACAAGGTCATCCTACCAAGAATCTGGTCCCAAAAATTCAGTGAATGCAGAGCACACATGGAGGTCTCACTGGGAATGATGGTTGTAATCATTTCCATTGCGCCTTTGGCTCCGTTGATGTAGGGCGCGTACAGTTCGTGTAGAAATTGCTGGGATGCTCAACAGAGTTTCAAACCTTCTGATACTGAATAACTGTCACTAAAAATAGAGCTTTGGACTCAGCATTTGCAACTACTGAAGCAGGGATGAATTTGCAATTGTTCTAGTAACAATACCACACTAGCAAATGGCGGAATTCTTCATTTCTTTGCTGCAGGTCAGAAGCTTGATGATTAACAGCTGCGGATTTCCTATTAATTTGAAATATTTGCATAGGAGGGAGTTGGCGTTGCTCATTATCCCAGTTTCAGTTCAAACATTACTCTTGATGAAACAAGCTCATGCAATAATTCGTGAAAAATATGCACATCTTGACTACGGTTTTATTATTCCAAAAAGCCAAACATCCTCATGATCTAGAGAATTTACACATAAGTTGGGAGTGACATAAGAAAAATAATAATATAGATAAATGGGTACCAGTTTGGATAAGTTACTATGGTTGTTTGGGCTCATAAAATTGAAATATGAATATATTTATGGCCATACCATAATGAGACATGTAGAAACAAAACATGAGTCCTCCATGGCTCCCTAGTCTATCATGATGGTTGCAACTACAAGATATTCATCACCTATAAACATTAACCCTATGGTGAATATAGCCACTAGATACTTGGCTTCATTTTAAATTTCCTATAAATGTTGTAATTTCATGACAATTGTAGCCTCTCAATTGAAATGGTGGTTATAACCACTACAAAGGCCACTTGTCAACTACA
>MNCI01004834.1:227529-287267 GCA_015680685.1 Gnetum montanum
CACCGCCGGTAACAGACTGGATTAACACCAGCTGAGGTTCGGCATGGCCCAAAACCCCTCCCAAGGGGATGGGGATACCACGCGAACAGGGGATGGCGGTATCCCAACCAGCAGCCAGGGTTGGACACCCGGACAACAACACCCGCCGACACAAGGCTACGCAACTATTCGTCGCTTTGGGAGTGCAGCCCACACTCTGGGAGGTTTACAACCAACACATGTTAGTGTCCCCATGAAGGTACTCTCATGGAATTGTAGGGGCCAGGGTACCCCATATAAACGGCATACCCTAAAATGTATGGTGCGTGACAAGGGGTGCGATATTGTGTGTCTACAGGAGACGAAACTTCAACAGACTGAAGCTCAAGTGTTACAATGGTCGGGCTGGCACAGCCACCTGGTGCCCAGCCGAGGACACGCTGGAGACCTCGCGGTCCTCACCAAAGCGAACTCCTATGTCCGGGACACATCCGATTGGTGCATCACGGTGCACCTACCGGGGCTAGACATGTGGGTCACCAACGTCTACGATGCCCAGGGGTGGCAGGACCGCCTGCAGGAGCTATCCCGGGTCGCGGGGCTGGTCCCTACAATGCCGGTTGGTTACTGATTGGAGACTTCAACCAAAGGCTCTATAGCTGGGAGAAGACCGGAGACAGTATGGCGGAGCCCCCAAGGGCATCCGAATTTCTCGCGCTATTGCAGCGTACTGGCCTCACCGACATGGAAATCGTGGGGTGCAAGTACACCTGGAGTAATCGTAGACAAGGCGTTGCTCGGGTCCAATCCCGGATTGACCGGGTGTGGGTCAGTAAGATGTTACTGACCAAATGGGAAATCCACACATACGGAGGTGCTCGGATGGCCTTGGATCACCGACCCGTCCTCTGCCAGCTGGAACAAGACGTGTTTTGGGCCCCACGCCTGTTCTGGTTTGAGCGCACCTAGCTACGCAAGCCGTGGCTAGGTGAGCTAGTACATGACATCTGGTAGGGATATACAGCCTTGGTGGATCCACACAATTTTCTTTAAAACGAGTTAAAGACCCTCAAAAGTCAAATTAAAAACCTCAGTACTGTAGAAAAATATAATTTCAAAGGCTACCAAATCCAGATCGAGGCCAAACTGCAGGAAATTCAGACGCAACAAGAACAAGGGGCTAATCACACACGCGAGGAACTCGCCCTCCTAGTCGAGCTGCAACTTCTACAATGCGAAGAGGAGGAGTATTGGCGCCAATGGGCCCGCATGCAGTGGCTGAGGGCAGGGGACCAGCACACGAAATTCTTTTTTGCAACGGTGAAGGCACACCGTAGAACCAGCCAACGAATGATGAAGGGCCTTATTCACGGAGAACAATAGCACCTGCATTCTAGTGTGACCAAACTGCTACAGTACTGGCAGCAGGTCTGGAATTGGCAGCCAATGGACCCCATTTCCGTGCTGTTGTAGAAAATCTTAAACTTGGAAGACAACCTGCAGCTCCTGCAACCTTTCTCACGCAAGGAGCTTCGAATCGCGCTGCACAACATGCTGGCAGATAAGGCCCTGGGGCCAGATGGGTGGCCCATCGAATTCTTTCGTGAATTCGAGGACATGCTGGGGGCAAACCTGCTTGACGCTTTTAATTGTATGCTGACATGGTGACAAGTTCACAAAGAAATCAACTGCTCCCACATGGTCCTGCTACCAAAGACAGAGAATCCCACATCCCCAGAACATTTCTGACCCATCGAAGTCTGCAACTCACTCCTACGTTTATTTTCTCGCATGATGGTGGCCCGACTGCACCCCCTCATGCCACGACTCGTGGGTAAAAATCAGGCTGCTTTTATGAAGGGTCGTCATCTTCAAGACCAAGTCCTGCTACTGCAGGAAATTCAGCACTCCCTTCTAGTCGCTAAATTACCGGGACTCTGCATCAAGCTTGACATAACCAAGGCCTATGATTCCGTGAGCTGGGCCTCCCTGAGGACAGTGCTGCAAGCGAAAGGCTTCGATAAGGCCTTCGTGGACCTATGCCTACAGATTCAACGGGGAGGATGGTACTCGCTAGATATAGATGGTCACCTCTGGGGCTTTCACGGGACCAACCGCGGGCTCCAACAAGGTGACCCTTTCTCATCGCTCCTTTTCCTGATGGTGATGGACCTCTTGCAAATATACTGTGCCAAGGAAGGGGTCCAAGGGCTGAACATGCATGGCATCCCATGTCTAACCGCCCATTATGCGGATGACACGATGATCTTTACCAGGGCATTAATGAGGGCCCTGAATAGACTGTAACGCGAAGTGGGACTGGCACCCAACCCAGGGAAATCCATGTTATATTTCACACACACCCATCCTTCTGTGTGCAGCAAGGTCATTCAAATCCTAGGGATCCTACCTAGGGAGGCCGAAGACAAGTATCTAGGCATCCCCATCCACAACTGGCACAGACTGCAAACTTGGCAGGCTCTCATTATGAAAATCCAAAAACGCACGGCACACTAGACGAATAGCTTCCTGTCCTGCAAAGGGAAAATCGTGCTGGCATTTACAGTGTTGGGGGCCATGGCAAGGTTTGCTACCTTGATGACCTTCCTGCCCTCCGGAGTAGCCAAAAAAATCGATATGATTATCAAGGAATTCATGTGGTCAGAAGGCAAGGGAGGAAAAAAGATGCACTTGGTGGCATGGGACAAGACCATGCGTCCTCGCACCGTGGGGGGTGGGCATACTACCTTTCGTGGTTGAAGCGACCTTAGGAAGACAAAGGCTTCTACGGTGGCTCTTAGCAACACATGATGACCCCTCCTTGTGGGAGCAAATCCTGTGGCAGAAATGCCGTCCATGGGTGGTGGCCAACTCCGATTCTCACATGTGGCGGTAGCTTTGCATACACGTTAGGTCACTGGGCCATAAGAATGAGGTCACCCTGCATCCTCGACAGCTCCTCTAGCGGCAGTTCACTTTCGATCCATGGTGGATGCGGCTGTGGAAGGGCATTCTTTCAGAGAAAATTAAAACATTTGGGTGGCTGATTCTTCACCATGCTCTCCCTGTTCGAGCCCTCCTGCAGACACACGGCCTACCAATCAGTAACCATTGCCCGCTATGCAATCAGCACACGGAAATACTGCAGCACTTCGTGCATGAGTGCCACATGACCATGCAATTATGGCGAATGGCTAGCCTTCATTTGCCAGAGTTCTCTGGTAATTCGCCGACGCTGGCGACGTTATGGATCCTGTGGCGGGCTAGGAACGATCGCTTCTTTAAAGGGGCAGCCATCCCTCCTATGGCCATGCTGACCAACAGGTTCCGTAAAATCTGGCACGAAATTACCGCAGCTATGGGTTCGCACATCTATCTCGAGCCACCTGCTACAACCCTCCAAAATCGTCCAGATCTTTGGCGCTGGGTCTCCCGCATGAGGTGGACACATGTTCTACCATGAATGGCAGCTGACCCTAAGATGGACACCCAATCCTTCTACACAAATTGGGGCGATGAGGCTACTGTGTTCCGGGGGCACCAGATACTGATCACAGTCGAGTCGGTTGCTGCCGCGATCGGGGCATCCATCAGAGGCGCTCATATCCCCCAAGTCACGGGTTCGCACGCGGTGGCTGCAGATTTCTTCCAGGGCCCCATCCCCAAGATGGCTAGCAGACATATCAGGGGGACAGCCCTCTCGCCTGATTAGAGGGCTGCGGTAGAGTTGGTGGAGCATTGCTTCATTCACTCAGGCTCACACCATAAACTGAACGGGGTGCACTTTAGGTTCCTATAGTGCATGCGCGATGAGACTCCCATCAACCTTCCGTTGTTCCTTTAGGAGTCTCTGTGACGACGATGTCCCGGCAGACATCTAGGGGTGATACGGGCCCTATGGTTGGCCAACACCCCCATCCTGCCGCTACAACCAAAGAACAGTCCGGAGTTGAGGCAGCATCACATGAGGAAGAGGTGCGACTACAATGAGGGGGTCACTACGGCCAGAAGCAATGCCGTGATTACCCCCCCCCCCCCTAGGCACTAACCGTGAACAGGACCGACCGAGACAGACCTTGGAGGGTGAGGCACCAGCGACAAAAGATTGTACCACAGGCAACACTAGGGGGCAATGCCTGCCATCCCCTACATAGTTGCCAATCCAGATGCTACTCTAGATCGAAGACGTCATCAAGGACCATATGACAGGCATTGCCCAGATAATTGAGGAAAATCGACGCCTCGCGATCGACCCGGGGTAGTTAGGACTAAGCCAGCAAACAATCAAAGAGAACCATCATTCTAGGCACAATTCCCCCAAAAGTTAGCCAGGGGGAGGGGTATGTAGGAGACTCCTGGGGGAAGCCCAGTTCAGAAATGCGCTCTGATTAATGTCCGAGGCGAGGGCGGCCCTTGGGGAGTTGTGGGTTATGTTCTCGGCTGGTGTGGGGCCAGCTGACCTGGCCTGCGCTGTATAGATGTATAGCTCCTTTTTTTGGGAATACAAATGCGCTCGATTTTTTTCCAAAAAAAAAGATTTATCTGGAATCGCGAATCTCTGGCACATAGGTTCCATCCATGCTTACATCATTGTTGTCTGATAGAATGTTAGAGTATTTCATAATGACTGATGCCATCATCCTTGATTATTTATTCTGGCACATTGGTGTGAGTCGAATTGTTAGAACTTAAATACTAGAAGGAGAAATATTAGTTTTCGCAGGTTCTTTTAATTAAGAGTTTCATTTTTTGGTGATTTATTATCATGTGTTGGTGTTGGCTGTGTGGAAGGTTTCGCAATAAATGTCTAAAGCATGTGACAACTGCACATGTAAAATACAAATTATTATTAAACGTTGCTATGGATGCTAAGTTAATGGTTGATAGTTTTCTTACTCAATCAATAATTAAAATATTAACATGTATCACACTATCAAAGTTTTACTTTCTTAAAGGAAACCTCCATTTTAAAGAGTTGAAATTACAGGGGCATCCAAGCAATAGCAGGATATTCGTGAACCATTGCTAAATAGCAAGATCTGTGTGAACCTACAACCTTGTAATGGAGATGAGAGTCTTCAACACTACACTATACCTCTAGGTTGTTACAAAGTAATTTATGCATTATCATGGAAAATTTGCAATTAATATCTATATATTTTACATATAAACCTAGTTAAACTACCAATATAAAAACTACTCATAATCATACTATGATTATATCCACTATAACCTATACTAAAATAATCATTAATTAAACACTAACCAAATAATTAACAATATGAAATACAAAATAAAATTAAGTGAAATACATAAATTTGACAAAGATGCTTATTTAAAAATTGAACCAATTTGGGGTTTAACATAGCCCCCAACTAGCCTTTGGCCAATGCCTGGCAATAAAGGCAAAAATAAAATAAATAAATATACATTAATAGATGCATAACCATAAACAAAATAAAATTCTGCTACTACTATTCTAAGATATTCTTTTAAGCTATCCAAAATTTAATACATTTAAAAACATATAGACATTTAACAAAATAAAGATCATTGATGTTGATCATCATTAAATAACAAAACAAAAATTAAACTTGTCCATTGTTCAAATGTCCAAATATTTACTTGCTAATTATGTACATATGCCTATTCCTATATTGATAATAAATTCTTATTATTGGATATGAGTCCACATATAACTCGGTTAGAAAGGCCCTACCTAGGATTGATTAGGCTTAACATCACCTCACAAGGTCTACTTCATTAGGTGCAAGAATGTCCTATAAAACTCAAGCTCTAAACCTTTCCTATGATTTAAGGATCCAAAATGCATTACTTACATCTAACTCATTTCCTAAGTTTTTTTTGGCTCAACTTCCAAATTTGTTATACCCTCCTATCATATCCTTTATAGGCCCCTTTGCGTCATAGGCCCCACCCCACTACGCCCTCACCGCCCGCCCACAACACCCCCTACCCCCCTACCTAAAGACAAAGTATGAAAAAGGAAACATGGTTAAAGGATATACCAAAAGCAAGAAGTGCCTTGGGTTTTATATTTCTTGATGACTAAGATGGTACCAAATGCAATGGGTAAACAAGTGTTAGTATCCATCATTGGCCACCATAGTAAGGATCTCAATCACTGATGCCTATGGAAGACATGATGGGAAACACAAAGAAATCCCATGCATAAAAGTGCCACTAGTCAAAAGAGATGACCTTAAAAAAATAGGAAGATAACTCAACAAAAATGAAAAAGAGGACTAGAAAAAGTTTAAAACAACTTAAAAACAAAAGCAAAAAGAAAACAATAGTTTGAGAAGTACAAAGAAACAAAAGCAAAGTAACTAAATAATGAAGTAATAGGAATGATTAGAAGTTAAGGTGCTCATTAAGATACCAACTATGGAGGAGTCACTCCTTCATTGCTAGTGTTATACCTTAGTTCTAAGATAGTGACATGATTATTTGATTGATAATCACTACCTAACACTTAAACACTCTACTTACATAAGGGGGTTCTTCGAGGATGCTTGAAATTATGAGCTTGAAGCATCATCCCAACTATAAGGTTCTTGTGAAAGTGTGACATGGCTCATGATTAAAAGTTTTTGTGGGGCCATCTTTTTATTTTTATTTTTTATTTTTTCTTTTTTTTTCTATTTTAATTTTTTTCTTCTTTTTCTTTTCTTTTCTCTCTTTTTTTTTTCTTTTCTTTTTTTCACAAGAAATTTAATATCTAATCAACTTCAATCATGAGGTTCTTATGGGAGCCAAATTCATTTTGTAAGGGTTTCTTCCATGACATTGATCTTACTTAATATCAGTAGATGACTTTACCACAATAAAAACTAGGTCCAATATAACACACCCTTTTCACCTTAGTGACTCATTCAAGCAGGTATTTAATAGAAACCAAACACTAATAAGCATTACCCTAAATTGCACTATTTAGCCACCTTAACTTATGAACATTGTGCTTAAAGAATATTGTTTAAAAATAATGAAGTTTAAGACCTTATTAATCTAAGGCTCACCCTTAGTTGGATTTTGGATTTAAACTTACCTATTTCAAGGTAGAAGGAGTTTTCCTTCTCCCTTTCATTTCAAACATGATGCTACCAAATTCTTTATAATCCCAACTAACAATAGAATTTCCTATTGCGCTTTAAATTTTTCAAGAAAAAAGTTGTAGACTATTGATTTTCCCTTAATTATTTTTACTTTATATCATATGGTATGTGATTAAAATTTATAATAATTTGTGGTATTCATGTTGGATTTTTCTATTGCTTAGTTAATTTCATTTAACAAACACACTTTTCCTTCGCACATTCATGAGCGACTAATCCTTAAATTTTGCAAATTGATTTAATTGTTCCTACATTAATTAAAAGTGTGTTATAACCTTCCTCAATTTTATGAATTAAGAAGATTGATTCTTGGGACTATAGTTTTTCCTTAATTTTTTTATTTTTCTTCTTACAAGCAAAATAATTAAGGAAGAAAATTACTACAAAACAAAAGAAAATGAAATGAAATAGAAAGAACACATACCTTTTATTAAGATTCAATTTAAATTTTAAAAAAGAAATATGAAAAAGATAAAAATAAAATATGCTGAATCGTTGATGAAGATTGATTATGCCAACCTCCCCATCAATGATGCCAAATTGATGAGCCAAGAAAAACTCAATGCTAGATTATTTTAATAATTATCTTTGTTGCATAAATTGTCACCTCGCCTTTGACTAACCCGCAAGTCATATCCATAGAGAAAATGGTTCAAAATCAAAAGATCATCAAGGCATAAAATAATTACAATCAAATCCTACACTTATGACTATCACTTATAAGTAAAAACATAAATTATAATCCTAACTTCTAATCTTAAATTCAAGAGTGGAAATTAATGATTAAATCAAATTAAAATCATAAATACAAGCAAAGATTATGAGGATCACAAGGAAGACTTCACCTAATTTATAATTATGCCTTGTTGTTTTCATAGTGCAACAACCTCAATAGCCCAATAATAGGCTCCGATGGTCTATAGTTGTCACAAGGCTCAATGAATCATCACTTAACAATTTTTTCAGGGAAATTGATTTCAACTTGATGTGGGTTCTCTTGGGTATTGACTTTGGGTATTCGCCTTAGGTATTGAATCCTCCAATTCCCCTCTCAATACAAAGTCGAATGTCATATTTATACTGAACAATGTTTTAAAAATAATCATTTTAATAATAGATGGGTATTAAAGAAACCGATGCCAATCCATTATTTTTGGTGTAAACTGCCAAGTCTCGCATCCTCAATATCCTAGATTAGCATGAAATCTATGGAAGCCACATCTTCCTCGTGCATGATGCTCCACATAGGCATTGATTTTTCCTATAGTATTCCACAAAATCTGTTCCCAGACGCGACTCCATGGCAGTGACTTGAGGAGAGTAAATGTCTTTGTTCATAGTATCCAGAAATACATGCAAAAGTGTCCTACACTTTGGGATAGTCGGAGATGGTTATATTTCCCTCAATGTATCCACCAATTTTTATGCTAGCCAACATATCCATTATCTCGACACCTTCAGCATTGCTCCCATGCGCCATCGTCTTATCAAATTTGTCATCAGCAATGCGAGCGAGCAAGCTCCTCCAACGTTGGGCGCCAATCAAATCATCTTGCCCGGTCTGTGCTCATGGCCAGAACTTTCTATGTGCTTGCCTAGTTCAGAGCATCAGAATAGTGAAATGCGCATGTATTTTTCTGGCACAGGTTTCTTGACTACCAAAGATCAGATTTTTTGGCATGATTCTACAAATGTTATGGAGTTCTTTTGTGTGCGACGATGAATCTTCACTAAAATGCTGAGGCTTCAAATCCAGAAACAACTAGAACTCCTCTGGAAGGAAGGCACTCAACGCTTTCAGGCACTCCAAGAAGTTTGAGGCTATGATTTTGCCGTCCGACACATTCCTTTTAAGAACCTCAAAGAAATGTTTGTGTTTCATCTTCAGCAGTTGGCAAAGGCTTTTGGTTCTTCCATGAAAGGTTGCGACATGTTGCAAAAGACTCCAACTTCTCCAACGAGAGCCGGTGTCATCAGTTTTTCTACAACCCGCTGGTTTTTTTTTTTTATTTGATCAGTAATGTCCACTTCTCCGAAGATGACCATGTAGAAATCATTGGCAACCGTAGCATCCATGGTGATATCCACCTTGGGAGGAAAATATTCGACTTCGACCTCTGAAACCAATTGCAGCATCGTATCTTTGGATACTCTGTTAAAGAGGCAGCAGGATCCTAGAGATGCTAAGACCAGTTCCTGAATTTCAATGTGATGTACCCTATAATCTGCTCCTTCATGCTTTCTGGCAACCGATTTTTCACCACCACAAACACTGGTGTTTCCATCCATGCTTGCATCATTTTCGTCTGATGGAACATCAAAGTATTTCACAACGACTGATGCCATCATCCCTTGATTATTTATTCTGGCGCATTGGTATGAGTCAAATTGTTAGAACTTAAATACTAAAAGTAAAAATATGAGTTGTAACGGGTTCTTTTAATTACGAATTTCATATTTTGATGATTTATTATCATGTGTTGGTGTTAGCTGTGTGGAAGGGTTTGCATTGAATGTTTAAAGCATGTGACAAGTGCACATGTAAAATATAAATTAATATTAAACCTTGCTATTAATGCTAAGTTAATGGTTGATGGTTTTCTTGCTTGATCAATAATTAAAATATTAACATGTATCACACTATCAAAGTTTTATTTTCTTTAAGGAAAACCTTTGTTTTAAAGAGTTGAAATTGCAAGCGCATCCAAGTAATAGCAAGATAGGTGTGAACCTAAAACCTTGTAATGGAGATGATAGTCTTCACCACTACATTATACCTCTAGGTTTTTAGAGAGTAATTTATGCATTATCATGGAAAATTTGCAATTAATATATATAGAGTCTACATATAAACCTAGTTAAACTACCAATATAAAAGCTACTCATAATCATACTATGATTATATCAACTATAACCTACACTAAAATAATCATTAATTAAACACTAACCAAACAATTAACAATATGAAATACAAAATAAAATCGAGTAAACTGCATGAATTTGACAAAGATGCTTATTTAAAAATTAAACCAATTTGGGGTTTAATAGTCATCGCTCGTTGGTAGGTTTTTCTCATGTTCTTAAGGACAAAGGACATCATGGAATAAAAAAAGGTACCCAAAAGGGTCATGAAGCTCATGCTAAGCTAATATTTTGTGTTGAACCTAATTTGGTTGTATCCTAAGAACCCATCCATGAAGGACAATAAGGCATGTCCCATCGTAGTATCGAGAAGTTGATTAATACTAGGCAAAGGAAAATCATCCTTAATGGTTGCATTATTTAGGTCTTAGAAATCATTGCAAATGTAGATACTCCCATTTTTCTTAGGGACTACCACTATTTTGGACACCCATTCTACATAATCAACAACTTAGATGAAACCAGCTTGATAGAGCTTTGTGATTTCATTGCTAACTACTAATGCCAAATCTGGTCTAATCTTGCACAACTTTTGGTTACCTGGTCTAATGCTAGGATCAAGCATGATGTTGTGTTGTACTAAGTGCAAGTCAAGACCTGACATATCCTCATATAACCAAGCAAAGGCCTTAACATTGCCTTGTAGGACCTTGGTGATATCTTCAGCATATTGAGGTTCCAGTGAAGAACTTAGTTTTAGGATTTTCTCCTCACCACTGTGTGTTGTAACAGCAACCTCAACTAAAGAGTCTTTTGTAATGTCACCAACCTCTAGGTCAAGGGTCTTAACTAGATTTTCAAGCCATTCTAGAGGTTTCTTTGTTGAGGCTAGGTGGTCGATAAGACTCTTAGCGCAATCAAGGTTGATACATTGTTCAACATCACTGTGAGGCCCACTTAGGCTCAAAGGCAAACTGATATGCTCCAAGGTACTCATACTTCAATCTTGCATGTCAACCATAAGCAAATTAAGTGGCACATAGGTAAAGATAAGTAAATAATACCAAAACCATAAAATTATTCAAATACACACTACTTTAATGCCAAACAGAATGTAGATAGGATTATTCAAGGTGACAAGGTAGAAAATAAGCAAACCAAATGAAATATATGCCAAATGAAGGTCAAATGAAGGTCCAACAAAGTGTAATAAAAGGGAAGCATGAGAAATAAGACCAAAAATGGTCAACAAAGGCTACAATCTTGCCATTTTTAGGCCTTAGCAGGCCATGGTGCCAATTTTAGGCCTTAGTGAGCCATGATCACATGGTGCTAGTGGTGGTCAAGGAAGGCCAAACTCTACCAACTAACACTAATCCTAGGCCAAACAAAGGTCAAAAAGGCTATAATAAAGCAAATAAAGTGAATTTGAGGAAATAATGAAGATAAGTAGGGGCCAAATGATAGCCAATAAGATCAATAATGCAAAATAGGGTTAAACAAGTCGAAACACTATGAAATAAGATCAAATCAAGCAAAATGAAATGCATGTGATAAAGATTTTCTAATCCTTATCAAACAAGGTTAGAGTTTACTAGTTTTAGGCTAAGTAGGCCATGTTTTAAGGCTACAAGGATCATAGGTGAGTTTGGGCATCAATCAAGTCTATTTTGAGGTTGTTTTGGCTTTAAAAAAAAGCAAGGTTTTTAGGGTATCCACATTGGCCAGCATGGATGGGATGATCCCCATCATGGATAAGACATCTAGATGGTTTCCAAGGCTCATTTTAAGTCGTTTTTGACTCTTGGTGACTTACATTTCAACATAGTGGACTGGGGGAAGGGAATATGCTAGTTTTGGCATCAATTTCAACCCCTAGAATTCCTTATTAAAGATAAAATATGCCATCCATGCTAGATTCACATTGGGCAGCATGGCTCTAGCAATGAAAATGGATTGCATGTCATTCTGAGGATCAAAATTGGGATTCTAGAGCCTTCCTAGGATAGCATAGGGCTAGATGATTGATCACTTTGGAGGTTAGACATGGCTAAAAAATAGGTTTTAAAGTTATACCCCTTGCATCCATGCTAACTAGTGTGGATGGAAGGAAGCTCAACATGGATGATCCAAATCTGGGCTATAATGGGGTCAAATAGGATCAATTTGCAACTAAGAATTAGCAGTTGGAGGTTTCCTAACTTAGTTTTAAGACCATTTCAAGTAAGTTTCACATGTCAAATGTAGTTTCATGTTGCATCCATGGAGGGACCAAGCTAGCTAGTGTGGCCTTAATGTGGATGAGTTAGATTAGGGTGATGAAAGGGTGAAACAAAGACAATCTGAGGGCAAAAAGGATGGGCGGCGTTGTTGTGGAATGCCACCCCCATGCCCTCCAACACATACACCCCCTCCCCTAAAAGGATGGGTGGGGGGTGGTGGGGAGGAGAACCCCAACGACAAAAACAAACAACAAAGACTTACATTATAAAATCATAGCACAAAAGGCCAGATCAGCCAGTTGGGGAACAACAGGGACTGCAGCTTGGAACGATGGATGTGTAGGTGGTCTATGACGTGTAGTGCGGGCACTTGAGGGTGTGGAGAATATCCAATGTGTTACGGTGCAATTCAGAATCTACAAAACTAGTGGCCTACTGAATTTCTTGCATGGAAGCCTCTCGTCGATTCCACTTTTCAATCGACATCCCCCCATCCAGGCGGAAATGTGCGGACATTTGATGGATGTGTCATTGGAGCACCCCCCATGAGCAATTGCAGTTTATGCCTAGAATAATGTATGGATAGCACCCCTCCTGAAGCCATTGGCGCACGCTTTGCTCGTGTGCCGAGTCCAACTGCCTCTGCCTCTATCTTTCCTCATCTTGTTCTCGTTCTTGTTGTGCCCACTCCGTCCTCTCGTGCTCTCTATGAGTAGCCTCCTCCTGCAACACCTCCTCCTGGATCTGAGCGTGGAACTTGTTAGCCAGCTGGGCTTGGGCAGCCTCTATCAGCAAAGTTTGCTACTAAAGCAGCCCTTGCTCCCATTCTTAGAAATGAGTCTCCAGTTTAGCCTATGCATGCGTGAGGCTTTGTCTCACTTGGCTTCCCAATCATGCCTTTCTTCAGCACGAGAAGAAGTTGTTACCTCCGCCGCCACACGGTGCAAATCCTTATTCCGTAAAACCTCGTGTCCCGACGTTGTCCGCAGAGACACGTTCGTCCCTGCCATAGGATTGGAAGCACTCAACTCTTGGTGGCCAACTTACTTTCATGAATAAACCACCACAGGCCCAATCCCCAATAGCCCAGGTAGATTCGATTAGGAGGGCCCAGGCGAGGACAACCCCGAGTGATCAAGACTTGGTCTCAGCCCTACCCAGTCTTTCACTTGAGTGTCCATGTTGAGGAAGTGTGTAGACAACTTTGCACAGTTTATCACCAAACCAAGCTCGGCAGCCATCTAACTAAGTGTCAGGTTAATGCCACGCACTTGTGGGACCCCAACCTGACTGAGCAACATCGTGTCATCTGCATAGTGTTCAGCCAAACATTACACCCTAGTAATTTGTAGGCCTCCTATGCTCGCAGCCTTGCAATAATATTGCAAAAGGTCCATATTGATACTAGAAAGTAATGGTGAAAGAGGATCCCCTTGTAGTAATTCCTCCTCCCCCCTCCACATTGAAAAAGAAACTAACCAAAGATTGCAGGTGAATGCAGAGCTGGATAAAACTTGGGTCAAAGCCTTTTTGCTACATAATGGCAGCAAGCGCCTCCTAGTTGATCATATCATATGCCTTGGGGATGTCTAATTTGAGGCATAGCCCAAGGAACTTTGAAAGACGAAGAGATTAGAAGATCTCTTGCATGAGGAGGACTTGGTCTTGTAGGGGTTGTCCCTGAAAAAATCCCGTTTGGTTATCCTCGACTAGTTTGGGCATGAGGGAAGCCAACCTTCGCACAAGCATCTTAGAGAGAATGCAAATTAGCACATTGTAGACCCCAATGGGTTGGAAATGTTCCAGAGAGGAAGCATCAACACATTTAGGAATGCACACGATTCAAGAGCAATTGAGCTCATGGCGGACCTACTTCTTGGCCAGCATTAGATTGAAGGTGTCTAGGATGTTGGGGCCCACAATACCAAGGAAAGTTTTGAAGAATTCAAGACTCCAAGCATCCATTCTAGGCACCTTCCCTCCAGGCATGGCCCCAACCATTGTTGTTAGCTCATGCCAGGAAAATGGGGTTAGTAGTCTAGTGTTATCCTCTTCGTCTAGCATCCCCGGAACTTGAATAGACATGGAAATTGTGGGCCACTTTGCCTAGATTATCTCCCAATATTGTGCCAATTCTTTGGCCATGTCCTTCGGATCATCAACCATCTCTCCCGTGTTAGCCTCTAGCCTGTGTCTTTGGCTCCACCCATGTGTTTTGGCTGTAGCAAAGAAGAATTTTGTTTGTTTGTCACCCTCCTTGAGCCATTTGACTTGTGATCTTTGTTTCCAATAGATTTCCTCTTCCAAGTCAAGTGCCTGTAGTTGCATTAGAAGGTTTTGTTCCTCATCTTGCAAATCCTCCCTAGCTTCTTGTTGGGATTGCACCTAGGCTAGTTGGGTCTGAAGGGTAGTATGGCCTCTCTAGAATGAAAATTTTTCCTCTACAAGTGAGGATCGGATAGCCCACTTCAAATGAAGGAGCCCCTCCTGTAGAAAATTCCTAGGATCCCAATGGCCTGGCCTGTAGTCTGCCCCCAGATGTCTTCAACTAAAGGCTGCAACTAGGGCTTGAGCAGCTAAGTTGCTTCGAACTGAAAAGATTGGGGGCCCTAATTCCTCGAAGGCCCAATGCAACAAATGAGTGACCGGTGGTTCGAGTTGACCCTCTTCTGCCCCATAACTTGTGCATCCACCAACAACTGTCCTTTGCGCCCAACAGTCATCCGACCCCCACCATCTTCCTAGCTTATGGATCTAGGACCTAATAGAGGAGTTGAAAAGGCTTAAAGCCTCTACCTCATAAACTATCAAGATTATGAATTTCTACCAGGACAATCCCATAAGTCCTGTAGTCCCATCCTTGGCACTTCCTCGTAGTGTCCCTATTCCCCAATTTAGCAAATATAATAGAGAAGATGATCCTAATGCTCACCTTATTACCTTTTAATTTGAATGCTTACTCTTGTAGCCATGGCCTCATACCATCATGAGGATTATCCCTATGTCCTTAACTGAGAAAGAACTTGACTAGTATCACACATTACCTAGGATGTCCATATCTTCTTTGGAGGACTTGGTTGCCCAGTTTGTCAATCACTTCAAGTATAACTTGAAGCCTAACATCATGCTTGACCAACTCATGAAGGTCAAGCAAGGCCCTAAGAACCCATACAAAAGTTCATCCAATGATGGAATGGACTATTGAATGAAATAACAAAGCCTATAGCTGAAGCCCACTTGTTAGACATATTTAAGGAAGTAATAAATGACTTTATCAAGTCAAAAATCTACTACCTTGATCCATGGTCTCTTAACCAAGTGTTCTTGCAAACCAAGAACATAGAAGATGCTGCAAAGGCCAGTCATGATCCAGCCTATGTAGCATATAAAAATCAACATGTGCATAGAGACAAAGAAAAGAGCAAACGAAACAACATAACCATAGTAACTATGACCAAAGAAGCAAAGATCACAAACTAGGGGCTAAAGGCCAAGCTACCCAAAGCCCCCACTAATAACCATAATAACCAACCATCAACGTCTAAGGTTACTACATCAACAACAACCAAACCTAACTTTGAAAGAAATAACATTTCCAAATACACTAGCTTACCTATGAAACCATCTGAGTTACTAGACTAATTATTAAAAATTGGGTGCATGCAACATAAACAAATGACCAAATCCACTCAATAGAAACATGAGTAATTATGAAAAATAGCTAAGGATCCCGCTCGGGCAATGAAGGATCATCCTCAATTGCCTAGATACTTCAAAATAGACCACTTCAACCATTATCACCAATTGTCTGGTCATGAGATAGACTTCTACCTTCCACTGAAGGATACTTGCAAAGGATGATAGATAGGAGGGAGCAGGTCTTAAATGCCTCCAACCAAGTTCAACCACAAAATTAATTGATGAAGGTCTATAAAGAACTGTTAAACACTAATGATAGGCCCTATGTTATTTCAGTATTCAACAGTGATAACAACCATTCATGATTCAAGTACCCCTGTGATGAGTTGTGATATCGGGGCTGCAATATCGCATCCATGATATTGGGGACACAATAGTGGATCCTTCCAAGCGATATTGGACATCCGATATCGAGGCCTTTCTTTTCGCCTATACATAAGAAGCAAGCACACTTGGTTTGAAAATAGTTGGTTAATTAGTCTTAGTCCCTTACCTAAACTCTTGTCTTTTTCCCCTTCTTAGAGTTAGAATTATTTCTGAGTGCCTACAGTAGGAGTCATAAAGAAAACGGATCTTTATTTGTACATTGTGTACCTGAGCATACCTTGTGGCCAAAAATGAAGATGAACTTTGTGATAAACCTTGTAGTATTCAGAATCACTCATTTAATGTTATTTATAGTTATTTAATGCTTTCCTTAGTTAATTAATGTTCTCTCTCTCTCACCTTGTTAACTCCCCCAAGTAAGCACACTCAGTACGACTAGAGCATGCATGGAACACTTGGTAACCTAGTAAAAATTAGCATTTGGTAAACCTAGTAGTGTTGCATTGTTTCAGGATGTGGACAACAAGTGAGAATGGATGCTGGTGTTAGGACTAGTTAGAGCATAGTTGACTAGTTAAATTAAATTGGTTACTTAATTAGTTCACTTCTCCCTTGGTAGCATTAGGACATAGAACATAAAAACATATAAAAATCATATACCTCAAGTTAACTTAACCATACAATTGCACTATACAACTAAGCTTGGGAAGACAACGATTGACTAACTCGTCCAGGTTCTGTAAAGGTGCATAAGCACTTAGTCCTTGGAATTCAAATGAATCGTGTGTGTACACTCATATTCATATGGTTGAGCATAGGGATACCTCTTCACTCATCATTGGCACCATTGCCAGGGACTTTGTTGTTTGTGTGCTACCTAGAACTTAGGAAATCTTCACATTGTTGGAATGAACCCTTAGGGTTGGTTATCTTACAATTAGTGAAACAAAAAGTATTGCACACTGAATAGACAATTATGTCTCCTTCTTCTTATAAGAGTGATTCACCACCTAGGTCTGATACAGGGAACAATCAGAGGCGTAGTACACATGATAATCCACCAATCCCCCAACAGTTTCGCATGATATATGTTCATCCCGATAAGTATATACCAAAATTTACCTTTATCCACCACTAGGATGAGCAACTGCATTGGTGTGATTTAGAAGGTAACATAGTGTTACTTCCCAATCGCTCAATCTTAGGCACGCTCCTTTGTGATCTCACATGAATTGGTATGCAACACTTATAAGCAGAGTACATTGTCCATGATCATGACTCAAGAGAGTATCGACCCACAAAGGCACAACATCAAAGGGATCTACAACAAGAGAGACATCATGAATCCATGAAGGGAAAGTTGTCTATGAATGTCCTACATATTATAAGTGAAAATGAGGATGGTGAACCTACCTCAGGAGGTCTCCCACACAATGATGTTCCTCCCATTGACTTCGGTCAAGGGAATGTGTATCAAAATCTTCACTCAACTATCCATAACTTAGATTTTGGTACTGATGGACACAAAGGATCTAAAAAAGGAACACCAACACATGACAAAGATGGACATTCTGATCGTAACCACGATTAAGGCTACGACCATTGAAGAGAAGGAAGCAGGCATCATCATGGTGACTGTCCTCCATCTTCTTCACCTTCATCATCTCCTTTAGGATCTGGATGTAGTCACAAGGAAAAAGACCCTAAGGATAATGGTAAGAAAAATGGGAATCATAGAAAAGGTAGCTGAGAAAGGGGATGAGGGCATTCTAGAGAAACTCATCATGAAAGGTGGGAGAGTAGGGAATAACATAGGCATCATAGACTCCATAGATAGTACGATCACAATGAACCCCTACTCGCTACCTAAAGTATGCTAGATATAACTGAGGCTGTTAGAATCCCAACAAGGCACCAAAAAGATAGTAGGATCAAAAGATTGAACATGAACAATATCCCACAATTTGAAGGGGGATACAACGTTGATCCTCAAAATCATTTGCAAGAATTTCACGATGCATGTGCCTTACAAAACATAGAAAACGAGTGGGAAAAACTCAAGTGGTTTCCATGGACACTAATCAAGGAAGTAGACAATTGGTAGCAGTCCTTAGAACTGGAATCCATTCGTCGATGGAGTACCATGTTAGAACTATTCAATGATAAGTATCAAACATACTCTTGAGTGTCCAATTTGTAAAAGCAAATCCAAGGATGGAAACAAGGAGGACATGAACCCTTGGATGCTCCCATGGGCCGATATTATGCACTATTACATCGTTGCCTAGGCCATGGTTACTCGCAAAGGGAACAACTGTGCCATCTCAGAGATGGGCTTAGGCACAAAACATAAAGAACCCTTGGGACTTATGCCTAAGGAAGGTTATCTAAGCTTAGGGTTCATCAAATACAAAGATTGTTGGAGCAAGTTGCTAAAGAGGAAGGTGAGTTAAGAAAAAGAGAGAGTGCAAAAGAATATAACTGAGATCCTTGCCTCTGAAAGAAGGGAGTTAGATTTTGTGAGGATGAAGAAGAGTCACCATTTGAAGAGATGGTGAATAGGAAACCTTGCCCATTCAAAAACTTGCATTAGAAGTATTAGCAAAGGTGGACCAAATGTGGGACTCCCTAGATAATAGATTTTAAACCATTCTCAAAATAGTAGAGGAGTCTAGGGAACCAAGTAGTGATCAAGAAAGGAGATAAAAGAAAGAAGATGAATATGCACGTAATAAAGGTAAGGGCAAAGTTTCCATCATTGAAGAGGCTGTGGATTTAGATACAAACAATGATGGTGGATGTGAGATATGCCAATATAACCATCCTAAGAGATGTTGTCCTGTAATCTCACATTTGCGAGAGTCTGGGGTGTATGCACTCAACCCATAATTAAACAGAAGGCAAACACTTTGAAGGTTACCTTATCCCCAAGGTAACCGAAGATAATTCCACCAACCCTTGACGTATTATCCAAGTGGAACTCCACCACAACAAAATGAGTAGTATCAATAGTCGCAGCACCCATAATCATGGGGAATGCTTCCACCACGTCAACAATACCCTTACCACCAACCTGACTTGTATGGATACTACATGCAACAACCAATCTCTCCACATGACTCCACTAGTCATGTTGCTCCTTAGCCTCACTACCAAATCCATGAGTACTATAGAACTCCCTCTCCTAGGAGAGATGTTCCAAAAATGTACTATCCTTCTCATCCAAATGCATCCCTTCCACCTTTAACATCATTACCACTTGCTCCAACCATGTAGGGTGAGCTCCTTGCCCAGCCACAGCAATGCAATACAATAAGGGCCGTTAATTCTCATCCTACTATTGGTTCAAACAATCACACAAAGAAGAGACCTTTCCTTAGAACCAACAATCCAACCAAGTCCTTATAGTCACAAGCGGCTAATTGTCCAAATTCCTCACCACCATTCAAGACTTCAAAACTCCCTTCAAACCAAAGGCCACATTCAACACACATGATCATGATGACGCATGCCATTACTGATTGGATTAAGGCTAGCCATCTTCCTAGAAAAATTCTCTAATCCTATGAGTCCTCTGATATATTTACAAATCATTGGAAATGAGCCGTGCAAGGTGAAACACCATAAATTTTGGAACTCTCACAATTCAACAATCCTAGAATTTGGGTAAGAATCTCTACAGGTGTGATGTCACGATGGACCATGAAAATGACATGGCACCCCAGAAGTCCTAATGTCTACAAGTCACTTCTAAGCTTTCTTGCCAACCTCTGCAGCATAGTCAATGTGGCACCCAGCCACAAGGCCAATTTTCATGAAAGAGGCACTAGGGGTAGACCATATAGTCTGGAAAATTTTCTATCTCCCGAGATGATAGGTTTACTGCACCCCATAGCTTGCCCAGCTTGACACTTGACCTGGCTAACGGTCTACCTAGGGACCATGCTAGGAGCTGCCAAAATTGTTCAGGATGAATGAAACAGTTTAGCAAGTTTTCTAATTGTGGGACCTACTACGTTGCATAGCGTAGCAAACCTTGAGAAGACTGATCGAGCACCGAAAATGCAGATTGAAAATGACTCAACCTTCTAGGATATCTAACCTACTTCATCCTTAATGCATGAGGAACATGACACAGAAAAATGTGGCAATTTTTTTCAGGAATCATTTCAATATGAGTGCTATGCTATGTTACGGTACATAGCATAGCACAACGTAGCAGGGATGAACTCTAACAATACTCCTACTCAGATGGCTCTGATGGAGTAAGCCTACTTGCCCATGCTCTAATTGTCAAACAAGTTTGCTTTACCATCATGCCAAGACATGATCATCATCTTGTGACAAAATGTTTACAAAGTAAGTCAAGATTCAGGCCAAACAATGTGCTACGCTACGCAGCGTAGCATAGCGTAGCAGGGACAAAACACATGAAGGTTCCTTGCCAAGCATTTCTAGCAAGAGGATTGCACTTTGGCTACCCTTTGACCTCCATGACTACCTATCCCACTTTGCCCTAGGGCCCTAAGCAAATTTTCTTGACAAAACATTGCAGATCAGACAAGAATTCATGTCACACTGGTTGCTACACTGTGCTACACTACATAGCGTAGCATAGCATAGCAGGAATACAAAGCACTAAAGCTTCCCAAGGATGAACTCAGCAAGTCCTGGGACCTTTCAGCATGAAAGACACAGTTGCAGTCGCTTGCCTAACTAGGCCTCAAATAGGTATTCTTGGCTTTCAGGAAAAATTTATGTCAAGACTAGCGGCTACACTACATAGCGTAGCACAGCGTAGCGTGCAAGTGTTTACACTGTGCCAATATGTTGGGCAGCATAAACAATGTAACACTTGCGTGGAATTCCTAAGACATCTATGGTTAGCTCCAGAACTTGTTGGCAATGGTCACTTTCATCTCAGCATTTCTTCAATGTACAAGATCAACAAGTTTGCTTCTATTTTGCACCCCCCTTGACTATCCCTAAAGTTGTCCCTATGCTTGAACTTTCTCGTCAGAGCAGGGAAGATGTAGTCTTGGAGCACAAGCTCTACTTTGCATTCATTGTTGGCATTTTTCTTAACAAAAATGGCAGTTTACTAGATTCTTACATATGCATCTTGAACGGTATGGTCACAACATAACAGGTTTCACACCCAGCATTACACAGCAGCATGGCATAGTAACGTTTGCACTCTGTGGGACCCAAGACACGTGGTGTCCAAACCACATTTTTCTCTTGCTCTTAGCCCTATAAATACCCTGGTGAACAATGTTAAAGGGGTTAGCTTCTAGCATTTTTTAGCATGGTTGGCTTTCTTGAGTGTGGTTGGCTTTTGCATTGTTGGCTTTGAGAATCACCTCTCTGGCAGTTGGCTTCAAGGATTGGCATTGAGAAGTTTGGCATTTTGGCTCTCTAGTGCTTAGCTTTGGCAAAGAGATTAGCAAGAAGAAGGTTCATGTTAGCAAGCTATTGATAGCAGTCCAAAGAGCTATGACCATACCACTTCATTGTAAGCTATGCCTATCCATACTGTGCATCAATTGTACACCTTTAGCCAAGCAAAGATCAGATCCCCAGACCTTGGGGTGGTGCACTTTCTCACCCAAGCCTATTTCATTTCATTTTGCTATTTTCATATTTTGCATTATTCTCCATTGGTTTATGTTTGACGCTTATCACTTAGCTCACACATAATATCTTTAAAACGAGCATTTACAAAAGGTTATTGTACACTGATTAAGTTCCTATCTGATCGACCAAATAGTTCAGGGCACCCTACTTTCGTTTACCCCAGCATGGCCATCGCATGGATCCGGGGTTAGGCTATACGCCTGGTGATCTCTCGGTGTTCCAACCACCAAAATTTTCAATTGCTACAATTTTTGTCACTAGAAGGAGGGTCTTTTGTGCCCTTTTAGCATATCATGGGTAATCCTACACGTTGTCTATACCTCATCACCTACTAGCGTAGACATGACATCCTTGTGGTTGTATACACATCATGTGGTGCAGACTAGTCACAACAACGATTCGAGAACCCAATAGGACGAAAGCCTCCAACTGTTTACTATACCAAGTTTACTCTATTCACTATCCTACGCTACCTACAGCTCATGTGGCGTAGTGAACCTCTTAGCATAACACTCCTGCTTAACATAGCAGGTGTAACAGTGAAGGAAGCTAGCTTTCGATACTCCCTAGTGTACCCAGTTTTAGCTTCTCTCTTCTTTTAGAGTTTTTCCTTTACGATAAGAAAATGATTCCTGCAACCACTACTATTCCCACCTCAATCCTGGAGATTCCCTACTTGGTTCAAAACATGATAGGTCCCGAGCGACTGCCTAGCCCAGTGATGGCACCACATCAATCTCTTAGGCTATGGCACCTATTACCTGAGTTCTTAGTGCAAGACGTAGAGTGATACAACTTCCTCTGTGCAAAGGTCTAAGCGAATCTTCCCTTGGACTATCAGGAACTCAAGGATAAATGTAACTTTGAGTTCCTCCACCAGAATGGGAGAGAATTCACCCCTACTCCTGATGTCACCATCCCATTGACTGAAGCATATCAATGGGCCTTAGACCAGTTGATGTAAGTGAGTAGTTCTAGGGAATGGGTCACATCATCCCATTACGATGAAGCATTCTAGGATGGACAGGAAGCCTTGGACTCCCACTCCAAAGGTGGTGGCTAGACCTATACCACAGCTATCCCTCCCACCATTATCTTTTGGTTGAACCTGCTCTTTGCTTTCACCCCCTTCATGGTTGCCACAACCCACACCTTTGTCAACCATGGGCAGCCATTCTATACCTTCAATGTACCAACAAGTGGACCCTTCAACCTCTTTCATAGTTACCCTCCCTTCCCAATCCATTCCAGCATCATACCCAACGTCAATCATGGCTATGCTACCATATGTGCATACTCTGCCTGCGACAAAATCCCATGTGAGTTCTACTACTGTTCCCTTGTCTACGTCCATTCCACCACCAGTAGTAGATCCACTCTTAACTGCGTGGTGGGTGCTAGCCACTTCTTTACCTACTCCACAACCATCTCAGGTGTCATACTACATGGAACCCCAAGCGCACTAGCTTCTACATGTAGTATAACCAAACATAGGGTTGTGGGCTGCCCTGCCAACAGGGCAAGCTACCAATCCCACAGTGCCACCAATAGTCATTGCCCCAACAGCATCACCCACTAGGTGGTGGACAGTCCAGGCACCACTAGTTGCTAGAGTGGCCCCAACGATGCCCCCATGGGATAGGCTACTACCCTTACAATGCCACCAATGATGGTTACTCAGGTAGCCCCGCAACCATCTGCAACGTCCCCGGGTCTAGATCAAGCTTTTCAACTCATCCAAACCTTCACTGAGGACATAAAATGCCTTAAAGCTATTGATTATGATACTGTACAGGTCATGGACTTTTACCCTGATGACCCCATCAGGTCGGTCGTCCCCATACTTACGTTGTCCCCTGGGGTGCCACTTCCCCAATTTACAAAATACAATGGGAAGGGTAATCCCAATGCACATTTGGTAACGTTTAGATCTAAATATCTACTGCTGCAACCATGGCCACGCACCATCATCCATGTATTTTTCATATCTTTGATAGGCAAAGCTCTAGATTAGTACCATGCACGCCCTTGTGCCTCCATCTCTACTCTAGAAAAGCTACTAAGCCAATTTGTGACCTGCTCCAAGTACAACCTAAAACCAGAAGTCACACTAGACCAGCTCATGAGTGTCAAGCAGGACCTGCTCAAATTTGTGTAGAGATTCATACAATGGTGGAGCACCACCTTGAATGAGATACATGAGCCTATCGCTGAGGCCCACTTTTTGGCCATCTTCAAGCAAGCAGTAAACAACTTTATTAAGTTAAAACTCTACTACCTGGCTCTGCGCTCCCTTAGCCAAGCCTTTGCTTAGACCAAGAGCATCCAAGACGCAGTCGAAGCTAGTAAGGACCCAACTATATTACATACAAAAATTCACACATCAAAAAGAACAAATAGAAGGGTAAGGCTACAACAACCACAATGGTCGTTGTGGCCAACGAGACCAAGCCCAACAACAGCAACAATAAGAAGTTGGTCATGGCACCCAACACCACACCTAGTTCAAGCAACACCGACCAGCCCTCAAAATTAGCATCTGAGGCACCAACCTGGCATAGGCCCAACTTTGAGTGCAAGGATCGCTCCAAGTATACCCCCTTACCCATTAAGCCTTCAGAACTTCTAAAGCAATTATTGGGAGCTGGGTGTATACAACATAAATGGATGTCGAAGGAGGCAATCAAACATTACCAACGGTACTACGAACTTCTTAGGAACCCCTCCTTGGCTCTGCCCAATGAGCCACCAATCCGTAAGATCTTTAGGCTAGAACATTTCTATGACTATCACCAACTGTGTGGTCACAATACGGACTACTGTTTAGCATTGAAAGATGATATTCAACACATGATCGATCAAGGCAAGTTGGTCCTGGACGAAAGCAGTCCCGTTCGCGTTGAAAAATAGTAAATGCATGTTTACAAAGACCCCCTAAATGCTAATAATGCGGGATATACAATCAACGTTATTGGCATTGACAATAATCCAAAACCACCACAGCAACCATTTGTGTTATGTGTGCCTCCTCGTAATGCAAACACGCCAATAAAAGTAACATCACAGCAACCCTTTGTCCTTAGAGTTCCTCATCAAACATCCACCCCTACACCCTTTGTGCTCAAATTTGCACCATCACTCATGCCAACACAACAAGTACCATTTGTCATCAAGGTGTCAAAACATTCAAACCCCTCTACAACAGAAAGTCAAGCAACAAAACCTACACTGCAACCTCCCCGTTTGAAAAAGTAGGAAGAGCGTTTAGTGGACAAGATGGCTAAGGAATGCATTGCGTTAGGTCCCCCCAAGCCTACCCCTTTGGCTTCAATTCCCATGCCCCCTTCATCATCAACAACCAATGACAATGCATGCACGCAATCATCACCTTCCCGCCTAAGAAAACCTAGTTCTCAACCTGGAACTGCCCCCCCCCCCCCCCCCCCCCTCCTCGGGAGATCCATCTTCTAAGATGAATAGAGGAGGAAAGGGGTAGTAAACAATAAGATGGTGGACAAGACATTCTCAACACACTTATGCAAGTCAAATATGCCTTAAAATAGAAAAATACAACTTTGAACCTGTATGACTTACTAATGACTTCCACTGCGCACTACGAGGCCATGATTCACATGTCAACATCCATCTCAGTTGACAAAAACATGTCATCCAAAGAGAAAGCAATCCATGCTATCATGCTTCCCTCTACAGTAAAAGAACTATGGCTAGCTTAGTTGACATTTCATGATAAGTCCATTAAGGATGACCTTGAAAAGGATCAGGTGACAACAGTGCCCATGTTCATCACAATTTGGGTCTACCAGTACAAGATCCGAAGGGTACACATTGATGATGGGTCCACTACAAATGTCATTCCATTTCCCATAGTGGACAGACTAGGCTTGGTTGATCAAATCAAGCCCATAGCAACTTCATGCCTGAAATCGTTCAACGGAGCATGCGTAGTGGTAAAAGGGACTATCCACATTAACTTTGTGGCAGGGGACCAGTTCCCAACAAGTGCAGTCTTCATTGTGGTAGAAGAGATGCTTTGGTTCAACCTAATCTTTGGGAGGTCATGGTTAGCCCAATTAAGGGCTATCTCTTCACCGATACATCAAGAGATCCACTTACCCTATGCAGGTAGGGAAGTGGTGATCTACAATGACAAAGTGGTTGCACAAGCAATAAAAAACATTGACATGGAGCAGGGCTTGGAGATAGTAATCTCTGAGAATGAAGCATCTATTCATACTGAAATCCCTTGTTTGGTTGATGAGCTAGCCAAAAATTTTGACTCGAGTAAAGAAACTACGTGGGCTAAGTTGCCTTTCCAGGCAGTAGACAACAACATAGAAGAATACCACAACAAAGCCTCTCAACCATACGCTTCACCTAGCTCATGATGGCTTAGAAAAAAAAATACGTAATTAGATATTACCTCTAGTTCAACTCCATAAATGCTTAGCCTTGTATCTCCTTCTATCTCAATTTTAGCATTACTTTTACTGTTTACATTATGTTCACTTTTAGCACCACGTTCACTATTTGCATTATGTTCATTTCTTTTGGCATTACAATCACTACCTACATTATTTCAATTCTTTGCATCATGTCTACTGCTCACATTCACATCATGTCTACCATTTATATTATGTCCATCATTTACTTTATATATGTTTCTTGCACTAATTCTACCACTTCGGCCCGGGATGGCCTTAAACTAGCACCATGGCCCAGAATGGCCTTAAACTACCATCGCAGCCTGCTAAGGCCTAAAACTAGTCACTCCACTTCTCAAAAAATAGAAAAAAAAATTATCATTAAGCCATAGCCTGAAATAGCCTTAAACTATTGTTATAGTCCAAAATGGCATTAAACTATTGCTACAACCTGAAATGGCCTTAAACTATTGTTACAGCCTGAAATGGGGCCTAAAACTAGCGATGGCCCGAAATGGCCTAAAACTAAAATGAGAAGCTCCCAGGGGGCCCAAAAAGATAAAAAATTAAAATAAATATAACACATTAACCAAACTGAAGTAAATTGTTTCACATTATATTCTTCATTCAATATCATTCAATAATGTTACAAAAAATTTAAATTCAAAAACAAAAATAAAAACATCTTTCACCCCCACACTATGAATCTTCGCTAGCATCACCATTTCCTATTCCACTGGGTCCTATGTCTCCATTTGGATCCTACATAAGGTAGAAAATACAACAATGAGTCAAAACTACAACAAAGGATTTCAAAAAATGAGCTATGACACAACAAAAAAGTGACTAACCCAAGATGGCCCCGCATCCATTTCAGAGGGTATCCTATCCATGCCAGCTGCAAGACATTGCAAGATCTCCTCCTCAGTGAGGTTGGCCCAATTTCCCTCTCCCAGATCAGCGCTCACTACAACTTTCCATTTTTCCACAGCTATCTATCTAGGTGGTTCTAGGGAAAAGGTGGCAGTGGTGATCTCCTCAGCAAGTAGGATCATTTCCCTTTCGAGAGATTCACTGATCGTCACCTGTTGCATGAACTTTTCATAGTGCTCAGAAGCACCAATGACATCAAGGAGTAGCTTATGGGTATACAACTTAACAGTAGCATCCCAGTATTATTTACTATAGGTGGCATGTTCCATTTTATACATATCCTTATGGTTCTTTTGTGTCTATCCCCATTCTTAAACATTTGTGCTATAATCTTTTCAGTCTTGGTTCTTTTGGGCCAAAAGGTCCATCTGCATGCATTGTTCAATGATCTCACAAGTGGCCTCATTTTTACTTCATACGACTATCCAATATCTTACATAGTTAATTACAGTCGTACACCAACTACCATCGTGAGTGTCACGGGCCAATAGAAATTCATTCCTAGATCGAACATCCCCCAACTCAGTAGTTAGGTTGGCCTTCTCTTTCTCAAGTTTCTATACTTGCTTCTAGAGGTCCTCATTCACATGCCTACACTCCCATAAGAACTGTGCCAAGTATAATGCACATTTTCTTATTTCATTGTATATGTGACGAGGTACCTCAGCTACCTTTGGCAGAAGTTCAAGCACAACATCAACCTCAACGGCTTACTTAGGATCCCACTTGAGACGAGAGACAGCCAATCATACATGGAAAAGTGTCAGTCACAATGACATAGCAAAATGGCAACAAGGTAGAGAGCCTAATGTAGCAACTTCAACATACCTATCTCAGGATTGATCTATCTTAGGCGATCGATCATGTCATCGACCACCCCCTCCATAAAAGTAAATTTGTCAAGGGTCTTGATATAGGGTCGGAGACGGATCAAGGAAGAGGGGTCAAGGGCATCAATAGTGGTGTCCGCTACACAATGAAACATGTTAGCAATGATGGAGAGGGCAATAATAAATCTAATGAACAACATAAATGACAGTGTAAAGCTCCTACCCAACAAACCCTTAGGGGTGATAGCAGGGGGATCGCCTATCGACATACTATCAAGCAAGCGATCAAACTCACTAGTATCAAATTGCAGCCCCTCTCCTTCCAACTGACTTAAAAGTGTGGCAACATCCTCTACAGTCATGTGCCCCTCAGGCACTAAGGTACACTCCATGAAAAGGTCATTGACAGCTGGGGCCTCTTCCTCCATGGTAGTCGCCTCTTCTTCTACGGCTGGGGCCTCTTCTTCCTCTTCTTCAATGGGTACCCCTATTTTAGAGGCCAAAATCTCTTCTTCTTCCTCTTCTGATAAATATTTCCAAAGTGAGCATAATATTCCAACATAAAACGGGTGCTACATTATGCTATGCTACATAGCATAGCAAATGCTACACAGCTTAGTAAATGCTACGCTAACAAAATCGTTAAGCACACTTACCAACTAGGGGTTGCACTCTGCGAACTTTGATTCATAGCTTCTTCCCCCTCTCTTCATTTGTATGAGGAGGTTCTTCTACAGGGCGAGACTTCTTACATTGCAACTTGGTTTTCACAGTTTCTACAATGAGGTGTGTTCCCCTTAACACATTGCTAGTATTAATGGGAGACGCCTCTCCCACACTATCTTGGGCATGAAAGGGTCATGCCACCCAATCCCTAGTCATTATTGAAAGTGATTCCCCGATAGCTTTCGGGGGGTCTTGGGATTGAGTGGTGCAGAAAACCTAGCAAATCCATGGCTTAGATATCTGGTTACGATCCTGCTATACCCAGGTGCCATTTTCATAGACCACTAGGAATTCTGCAAACTTTTGTAGGCAAGCTACAAAAAAGGTGTAGTGCACATTGAAATAGGAGTCAAGCTTCTCTTGAAGTTTGACCATTTCAACACGCAAGCCTTCTGAAAGGTACCTAACCCAATTATAACAAGTCTCTTCCTCCATGACCTTCCTCATTATTCAAGCCTACTCCACTAAAAGGATTTTCCCTTGGGAGAGTATCTTAGGAAAAGCACGGGCATGGAAGACAAGGTAAACCGTTTGGGCCACCATTAGCTTAACCTTGTGGATGTAAATCCCCTTTCAATCCTTGCTTGTCCCTAGCCATTTCTCGATATCCCCTTGATGGTTTACATCTTTGCTAGATTTTTCTCCTACAAGGATACCATCATAAGGGACACCAAAAAGATTCACAAATAATTGGTTGTTAATTTCAAACACCACTCGCACATTGTGAACACATGTGTGGAAGCGGTCAACCTTCTCAAAGAAGGAATCGGCTAGGGAAAGTATTTCTGCAGTTGGGACACTTGGATTTATAGCTAGAAATAAATCCATCAGCCCAGCCTCCTAAATGTTGTGAACAAGGGTGGCTGGGGCCCCATTGCAAAGCCAACGCTAAGTCTCCTCCACCTCCCTATACTTGAAGAAGAGGTTGGTTTCGTCACACCCAGAGGTGATCACTGTGACCTCTTGGGATTCCCTCGCTACTGCAACGGTTAGCGATAAAAAAAAAGTTAGCAAATGGAAAAGCACATCATCACTTGAACACATAAGAAAAAATGCACATTCTAACATACCAGGTTTAAACAGTGTAGGAAATGGTAGCAGTTCAACCAAAACTTCTTTGATAGTAAGTGGTCGACGTGATGTCCATTCGCTATGCAACCATCCAACTTCTTTACATTTCCCATAAAACTTGGAATACGTGGTTGGATAGGCTTTGAAATGAAGCTCAAGTTGTTCTATAACACCAGCACATACATTCCTTGTAGAGGAGAACTCTTGCAGAGCCGTTTGGGCCAATGCCAAGGTATCTGTGTTACCCTGAAGACCATTCTCATCAATATAAAACTTGGCAACATGCAAGAATACGATAAGCATTTTTGACTAGCACAAGGCAAATCATACAACACGTTTAGAACACTTTCACAAGACTCACCCACTAGCACAGTAAACGATTCTAGGTGGGTTCTGAAAGTAGGTGTCCATGTGACGGGCAACATACAATGTGTTGTACAGATGGTATCATTTGTATTTGGGCATGTCCCAGATCCAACTCAAGTGCCTCAAGCTTCTTGGATGCTTGTTTGAGCCTTTTTTTCCTTTACTTTTGATCAACCCATTAGCCATAAACTTCAGAATGCCCCGTTTTGCTCCAAGCAACAACGTTTCTGTAAGTATAGTGGTTGTTTCGGCCGATAAGTGTGACCACAAGATCACACTAAAATGGTGAAGGAGGAACTCTAGGAAGTCTTGTGCACCCTCCTAAAACCAAACTGCCTATTGCCTTCCGCATGAGTGGGGAGGAGGGACATTGGCCACAGGTTCACTAAGGCAGCACAGGATTCCTACCAACTAAAGGATGATCAGAACAAGTTTCAATATGACCCTACATGACAAAGCACCAAATGTTAGCACTATGTTTAAGTGATGATTACTGATGTAGCATAGCATGATCCTCTATTTACAAATTTTCCTTTGGTGTGAAATAATGAGTCCCCAGTAAAACAAAGTTAAACATTGCATGCAGCATAACAAAGTGTTACGTGTAGCATAGCGTAGCAGCTAAGCCCCATATAGCGTAGTGTAGCAGATGCACCCTATAGTGTAACGATTACGCATCGCACAACACAGCGTAGTAGACATGCCTTGTACAGCATAGCGTAACAATTACCCTTTCGCATAAGGGTGATGGTTGCATTACACACAATGTAGCAGGATGACTGCACCTTGTACAATGTAGCAATGGAACAAGTACAAAAAATGCAACGATGTGACAAGTGTGACAATACAACATGTATCAAACATGTAAAAATGTAACAAGCATAACATTGTAACAAGCATTGTAGTGTGGGAAAATTTAGGGACATAACAATATAGTGACTTTAACAGTGTAGCAGCATTATAAGTTTAATAGCATAGCAACATGATAGATTGCTAGTGTAATGGCCCAAGGGCCTGTCAATATAACAGTGTAGCATAACAACAACAAAAATGTAACAGCACAAATGAAAAACTACCAACAACATCCTAGTTGTCCCAAACCTACCCTACCACATGAAACATAGCTCGTGCTACGCTTCGCCAAGCATGTGCTACATTGCTCCAAAACTTTGCAAACAAACAATTCCTTCTAAGGATGGTACACTATGTTGAGGGTGTGCTATGCTACCAGAACCACCCAAATCCCTATGATAGTGCAGGACCATTCTTAACAATGATGGCCGAGGTAGTACCACATGCAACCGTACCGTAGAAACTGTATGACCACTGTGGCCAAGTGGTGACAACCACGGCGCAGTAACCAAAATGGAAACAAAATAGTAACAACAATTGTAGCAATGATGATCGTGACAGCTAAAACAGTAACGGCAATTGCAATCTAACCTAATACATTACATAATGAAAATGAGGGTAGCGTAATGACTTATCGAGCAGACAGAGCCTCTTGTCGCTCCTAAACACATGCCTTGGAGAGGCATCCCAAAATGTCCCTTACTTTGTCCACCTTGGCAAGTCCTTAATGCTTGCGTTCACTTTTATGCACCATTACCTTGTTTTCAAATCACCTCTATCAACTACTACACTATGCCTATTACACTCTCTCTATCCTATCACGCTACACTCTAGATGTGGGCTCTGACAATGAGAATGAAAAGTTTACCAAGGGCTAAACCCCTATTTATAGCTGATGTGGTAAAACAACTATCACTTTCATGTCCTAAATAATGTGGGACACCTCTGCAACGTAGCACTACTATAGCATAACATGCACCCACTGTAGTGTAACACTCAATTACAACGTAGCAAGTGGGTCCACCGAAATTTTTACTTTATCTTTACATTTTAAACCTATTAATGGTCCACAAACACCTTAAACTAGCAATTTTAACCTACAATCTAGCCCAATGACGGTCCACCATGACCTTAAACTAGTAATTTTAGCATTCTCTCTATAATGTAGCCCAATTATAGTTCACCATGACCTTAAACTAGCAATTTTAGCATTTATTTTACATTTTAAACCTGTTAACGGTCCACCATAATCTTAAATTAGCAATTTTAGCATTCATTTTACATTTTAGACCAAACTTTACATTATTGTGGTCGACTAAGACCTTAAACTAGCAATTTTAATTTACAAATTTTGCATAGTGGCAGTCTGTTAAGACCTTAAACTAGCAATTATCTTATGTTGAATTATTCATTTACATATATTCATTACATGTTGTTGCTTCGAACAAGTATCACTTGACTTGGTCTATTTGCTTATTGTGATAGGTCAAATCAAAAAAAATGCCTATGCATGGTGATCTTTGTTTGCCTTTGACCTTAACAGGTCCCTATGGAAGATTTACAAGATGCTTAAATCTAGAATTGGTAGACTTTGGATTATCCTCTCATGACACTGTAGTGTCCTTGGAACCATCCCTAGACTAGTCCAAACATCTAGTCCAAGCCTTAAACCTAGAGACCAGGGATGTAACTGAGGACCATCTTATTGAAATCCCTGTAACTACCTCTAGAGGTGAAGCAAAAACCTTGAAATTTAGCTCTCTATTACATCCACAGGTACATCAAAACATCTCAAAATTTCTCCATGACAATGTTAAAGTGTTGTCATGGTCATATGATGACATGCCAGGTCTAGACCTACGGCTCATACAACAAAACATTATCCTAAATCCACGTGTCAAGGTAGTCAAGAAAAAAGCTCATAAAATCAAACTAGAGACTGCATAGTTGTATGCAATGAAATCACCAAGCTTTATCAAGATGGTTTCATTCAGGCAGTTGATTACTTAGAATGGGTATTGAACATTGTTTTAGTTTCTAAGAAAATGGGAGGTATACGAATTTGTATAGACTTTTGAGACCTGAACAAAGCAATGATTAAGGATGACTTCCCATTACCAAGTATTGATCAACTTATCGACACTATGATTGGTCATGCCTTACTCTCCTTCATGGATGGGTTTTCGGGCTATAACTAGATCCGTATAAACCTGGAGCAACAGTTGGCAACCACTTTCATGACCCCTTGGGAAAACTTTTGTTATACAATGATGCCCTTTAGACTCAAAAATGCTGGAGCAACTTATCAATGAGTGATGACATACATTTTTAGTGATTACCTCTTATAGAGACTAAATGATTACGTGGATGACGTAGCAGTCAAGTCTAAAGAAGCTATCGATCATCCCAACAATCTCAATATAGTCCTCCAATGTTGTCATAGGCATGACCTACGCCTCAACCCAAAGAAATGTGTTTTCAGAGTTAAAATTGGATGCATGCTAGGTTTTGTAGTATTAGAAGCAGGAATACGAGTGAATTCCAATAAAGTGAGGGCCATTGTCAACTTAGCATCACCTACAAACCTTAAAGAGTTACGCAGATTGCAAGGTAGAGTATAGTTTATTAGAAGGTTTATCGTAAGGTTGATGGACGAATTACACCCCATGCAACACCTACTCAAGAAGGGGATCAACTTCAAATGGATAGATCAATGTCAACAAGCCTTTGATAACCTAAAGAAAGAGCTTTTAAATCTCCCAACTATTTACCCACCACAAAGAGATAGCCCTTTCTACATCTACCTTGCCACTTCGGGCATATCTATTGCTACATTGTTATGTCAAAAAAGAAATGATGGGTCTAAAATCCCGGTCTGTTACTTAAGCCATACTTTAATAGCTTACGAGGCAAAGTACAATGAGGTAGAAAAATATTATCCCACCTTAGTATTTGCGCTGAAAAGGTGGAGACATTACCTATTTCGTAGCAAAGTTAACATCATATGCAAGAGCAACATACTTTAGGCTATCATAGCCAATTTATACAAGAATAGTAGAATAGCCTAATAGAAAGCTATAATGGAAGAATTTGATTTACATTATGTAGCTCAACCATCAATGAAGGGTTAAGCAATAGCCACACAGCTCACAACTTCACCTGTTGATGACCAGGAAATAATAGAACCTGAATTCCCAGATGAACACATCAATAGCCTAAACCCTATACCATCTGATTTCAAAGCAAGTTTACATTTTGATGATGCTTCAACTACACGAGGTGGTAGCACCGCCACAGTTATTACATTTCCCTCTAAGGAAATTTGACCCTTCGCATATCATTTTACATTCCTTTGTACGAATAATGTAGCTTAGTATGAAGAACTCCTTAGGGGTCTCTTAGCAACTCAAGAGCTAAAGATCCAACATTTGGCAATACGGGGCGACTCACAACTAGTTATCAACCAAATTACTGAAGTCTATGCTTGCAAGGCTTCACACTTGCAACCTTATTACGATCTAGGTAAGAGTTTACTAAAATAATTTACAACGTTAGACATTCAACATGTACCTCACAACAAGAACACTATAGCGGATGCATTAGCCACGTTAACATTAAATGTGCCATTGCACCTATTTTCCACTTTGCCCACTTTGATAATAGAATGCACAGATCCTCTTACACAAGCGGCACATATTGCATCTGTCAATGCAACAGATACCCAAGAATGGTATGCCAACATCAAAGCATACCTCCAACATGGCAAACCCCCACACAGCTTGACATCCACTCAAAAGGATGCAATAAAGAAGCAATCCTGACAATATGTCCTTATAGGAGATAACACCTTATGCAAATGCTCCTTTGATGGCATATTGCTAGCTTGCATTAGTGGGGAAGAAGTACAAAAAATTGTTAACAAAGTCCATAAGGGACTATGTGGGGGACACATAGCCCCTAGGGCCATGGCAGCAAAAATCAATTGCCTAGGGTACTACTGGCCTTGCATAGAACGAGATTGTCTTGCCAAAGTTAGAACGTGTGATGTATGTCAACGCCATGCAAATCTCATACATGTGTTGTCCACTGAATTACATCCTACACAGATCATGTGGCCATTCCAACATTGGGGACTAGACATCATAGCATCCATCACACCTAAGTCTTCTGCAAGACATAGCTTCATTATCACTGCAATCGAATACTTCAAAAAGTGGGTGGAGGCTATTCCCTTGAGAAAGACTACATCTCATTAGGTTTGCCACTTTATCTTGGATAACATAGTAACAAGGTTTGGTCTTCCCATAACTATTGTGATGAAAAACGGGCCACAATTTAGTAGCGTGAAAACCAAAACCTTTTGCGACAACCTTGGTAACAAACACTCTTTCTCATCGTTGTACTCCCCACAAGCCAACAATCAAGTAGAGGCAACAAATAAAACCATTATCAACCTTCTCAAAACGCCCCCCAATAGCAGTAAGAGGTGATGGCATGAGCAAATCCTCTACATGTTGTGGGCTTACCATACGACATGTCGAACAGCTACAGGTAAGACTCCATATAGTCTCATTTACATATCTGAAGTGATGTTACCTCTTGAATTACAGGTTCCATCACTTCGGATGATTCTCTCAAATGTTGTAGATGAGGCTCAAAATAATGAGTCAAGGATCATTGATCTTAACTCTGTAGAGGAGGAGCATGCCCAACACTTAGTCACATCAAATGGTACCAGGATAAACAATGGAAAAATCACCACTACAATTTACATCAATAGCCGATCAAGAAGGGAGACTTAGTCCTCAAGGCTGTTCATGAACTTGTGAACAAATTCTTAGCCAATTGAGAAGGCCCTCTTGTAGTCATGAAAGCCTATGAGAATGGGGCATTCAAGCTGGCTGACATGGATGGCAAAAAATTCGCAAATCCTGTTAACCACTTGTACCTTAAGCCATACTACGTCTGACACAAAAGATTACATCAGATATGGAGCAAGGTAAGCAGAACATCTGCTACAATGTAAAGCTAAAAAAACACATTCGCTATGATGTAAAACTAGCACAGATAGTCTGCTATGACTATAAACTAGCATAGAACATCCGCTATGATGTTAAACTAGCACAACACATCTTTGGGCCATGACATAAAATTGGCACCCATAGCATGGTCTGCTATGACCTTAAAATGGCCATCCACCATCCACTATGATATTAAACTAGCACAACAGTCTACTAGGACCTTAAACTAGCACATTGTAGTTTGTTGGGACCCTAAACTAGCACACCAGATAGTCTACCAAGACTTTAAACTGGGTTCATGGTACAATGCTCCCTAATGCACACCTGTGACTCTTCCAAACAAGCAAGCATGCACACTTTCAAACCTCCTAGACAACATGGGGTGGAATGTTGCAGTTCCAGAATGTAGTTCACGTTGCTAAGAAAAAACCCTCTAGAACACATATAGTGTCACCACCCTTGGTATTTTGCTAATCTTTCAAAGATTTCATTTGACATCTTGCTAACCTTATGGAGCTATTGCTACTACAGTTGGTCATCCTAGCAATAGCTCTAGTTGTCAACACCTGCTCTTGGAGTCCCAGCACTATTGTGGCCTAACCACAAGGTTGCCATCCTCCAACCCTCGCCATTGTCCAAGTCCAAGAGGCATTCAACTGTTAGAATCCTCACCTTGCAACTAGACTGCATGATGTTTTTCTTAGATGAGGAATCCTAAGCACTTGCATCATCACTACTCCTAGTCTCTGTGGTGCCAACCTTTTTAGCCTACCGCTACCAAAATCTATGTTGGCCTTCCTACTTTGGACATTGTACACTTTAGCGAAAACACTTGTCACTCTGTCGATGTTCAAAGCAAGTAGG
This sequence comes from Gnetum montanum, assembly GCA_015680685.1. Taxonomy (NCBI): domain Eukaryota; kingdom Viridiplantae; phylum Streptophyta; class Gnetopsida; order Gnetales; family Gnetaceae; genus Gnetum; species Gnetum montanum. The sequence goes on from MNCI01004834.1 coordinate 264,497, forward strand.
ACTTTGCTCTCACTTCACTTGATGGTCATTTTTCTAGTATTCTCTGTAATGTTTGTAGGATAAAGGCCAAGATGGCATTGTTTAGAGATGTGCTTCACCACGAGAGTAAGGCACTAAATTGCTCCGAAGTGATCACTTTGACTAGCCGAGCCACTTGGAAGTACATACCCTACTCTCCCTTTTAGCTAGTTTAGCCTCGATTCCCTATACTTGCAATTTTTCATATCCTTTTTACAAGCTTTCCCAATGCACAAAGTCCTTTCACATGCCTGACCACCAATTCCATGATAGGCATAATGCAACTCATCCCATGGGAAGCATCTATAGGTAGGTTAAAGCCCCACATGGATGTAACATATCTCATCCTTGGTAGGAAACACCTGTCCTGCAACAACAACAAGGTTTTTTGCAAAGTGAACATGGGTGTACAACAAAGGAAAAGCACAAAAAATGTAAAAGCGCATAAAAGCACAAAAAAATAGAGGTACCTAGAACAAATGGCACAACAGCTATTTTACACTCATTTTGGCCATAAATCAACCATCTCTAAGCACTCTAGTGAGAGGTCAAAGGTCAATAAAGAAAGACACCCATGCATGCTAACTCCCTCATAAGCACTTCGACAAGGGATCACACTATGGCAACAATTTTTCAAGGCATTTCATTTTACATTAATTCCTTCCCCAAACCTATTTCCTCAAATCCATCTCTTGGCCCCTTACTTTACAATTACTTTTCCAATCACTCTTCCAATACTTTCAAGTGTAGTGAAGCGTGGTCCAAGCTAGCACTGAAGAGTGGTGTTGTTGTCTTGTTCTTCATGGTGTTTTGTATTCTTAGTCAATGTCTCTTGGTCAGATCCTCTAGGCATCAACAAAGACGGGCCATTAAAACACCATAAATTTTGGGACTCTCACAATTCAACGGTCCCAAAATTTGGGAAAGAATCTCTGCAAGTGTGATGTCACAATGGACCATGCACATGACATGGAACCCCAAAAGTCCTAATTCCTAGAAAGTCACTTCCAAGATTACTTGCCATCCTCTGTAGCATAGTCAATGTGGCCCCCAACCACAAGGCCAATTTGAATGAAAGAGGCACCAGGGGTAGACCGTATAGTCTGGAAAATTTTCTATCTCCTGGGCTGATAGGTTTACTACACCCCATAGCTTGCCTAGCCTGACACTTCACCTAGCTGACGATTTACCTAGGGACCATGCTAGAAGTTGTCGAAAGTGTTCAGGATGAGTGAAATAATTCAACAGGTTTTCTAACTGTGGGACCTGCTACACTGCATAGCATAGCAGATCTTGAGAAGACTGATCGGGCACCAAAGATGCAAATTGACAATGACTCAACCTCATAGGATATCTGACCAACTTCATCCTTGATGCATAAGGAACATGATGCAGCAAAATGTGGCAAGTCTTGTCAGGAATCATTTAAATTTGAGTGCTACGCTATGCTACGGTACACAGCGTAGCAGGGATGAACTCTAACAATACTCCTACTCAGATGGCTCTGATGGAGTAAGCCTACTTGCCCATGCTCCAACTATCAAACATGTTTGCTTTGCCATCACACCAGGACATGATCATCATCTTATGAAAAAATGTTTGCAAAGTAAGTCAGGATTCAGGTCAAACAAGGTGTTATGCTATGCTACGCTACGCAGCATAGCATAGTGTAGTAGGGACAGAACACGCTAAGGTCCCCTGCCAAGCAGTTCTAGTAGGAGGATTGCACTTGGCTACACTTTGACCTCCACAATTTCCTATCCCACTTTTCCCTAGGATCCCAAGCAAAGTTTCTTGACAAAACATTGTAGATTGGACAAGAATTCATGTCACACTGGCTACTATGCTATGCTACACTACATAGTATAGCATAGTGTAGTAGGGATACAAAGCACCAAAGCATCCCAAGGATGAACTCAGTAGGTCCTGAGACCTTTTACCATGAAAGACATGGTAATAGTCGCTTGCCTTGCTAGGCCTCAAATAGGTATTCTTAGCTTTCAGGTAAAATTTCTTTCAAGACTTGCGACTACGCTACCTAGCATAGCACAATTTAGCGTGTGAGTGTTTACACTACGCCAATATGCTGGGTAGTGTAAACAGCATAACACTCATGTGGAAGTCCTAAGACATCTTCGGTTAGCTCTAGAATTTGTTGGCAATGGTCACTTCTGTCTCAACATTTCTTCAACACAAAAGATTAGCAAGTATGCTTATGTTTTGCATCCCTTGACTATTCCCAAATTTGTCCCTATGCTTGACCTTGCTCGCCAAAGCAAGGAAGATGTAGTCATGAAGCACAAGCTCTACTTTGCATTCTTTATTGACATGTTCTTACTAAAAATGGTAGTTTACTGGATTCTGGCACATGCAGCTTGAATGATATGATCACAACGTAGAAGGTTTCACATCCAGCATTACACAGTAGCATGGCATAGTCACGTTTGCACTCTGTGGGACCCAGGACACATGGCGTCCAAACCACATTTTTCTCCCGCTTCTAGCCCTATAAATACCCCAGCAAAAAACATTCAAGTGGTTGGATTCTAGGATTTTTTAGCATGGTTGGCTTTCTTAAGTGTGGTTGGCTTTTGCATTGTTGGCTTTGAGAATCACCTTTCTGACAATTGGCTTCAAGGATTGGCATTGAGAAGTTTGGCATTTTGGCTCTCTAGTGCTTAGCTTTGGCAAAGAGATTAGCAAGCAGAAGGTTCCTATTAGCAAGCTATTGATAGCAGTCCAAAGAGCTATGACCATACTGCTTCATTGTAAGCTATGCCTATCCATACTATGCATCAATTGTACACCTTCAGCCAAGCAAAGATCAGATCCCCAGACCTTGGGGTGGTGCACTTTCTCACCCAAGCCTATTTCATTTCATTTTGCTATTTTCATATTTTGCATTATTCTCCATCGGTTTACGTTTGACACTTATCACTTAGCTTGCACATAATATCTTTAAAACAAGCATTTACAAAAGGTTATTTTACACTGATTAAGTTCCTATCTGATCGACCAGACAGTTCAAGGTACCCTGCTTTCATTTACCCCAGCATGGCCCTCGCACGGATCTAGGTTTAGGCTGTACGCCTGGTGATCTCTCGGTGTTCCAACCACCAACATTTTCGGTCACTACACAAGGCTCTATTGGATTTAGGTTCTAGTGTCAACTTAACCTCTCAAGAAATATAAAAAGCCTAGAACCTACCTCCACTAAAAAAGAGTAACATTCATTTACAACTGGCCGACCAGTCCATCACTATCCCATTAGGACTGGTGGAGGACATTGTTACCACTATTTGTGGATGGTCATATCCAGCCGACTTCCTAGTGATTCAAGTCAACAACTATAAGGGGAACTTCCCTATCATAATGGGAAGAGCATGGCTAAGCATAATTGACACATGCCTAGGAATACGTGATCTTTCCCTAAAGATATCAAAGGTAAATATGATTGGAAAGATCAAGAAGAAGAAAGTTCTGTGGTTCGCATATAGTAACATAAGGTGTCATTGCGTGTAGAAGTCCTAGTTCATACAATGTATAACATTGCCTACATGCAACCAATGTGCACAAGTAACTAACATAAAAATATGCCTATATGTAGCAGCCACAAGATAGGAAGGCACCCAATGGTTGATAGCTAACCAAGAGAGCAACTCAACTATATGCATGGAACCAACTGAGGGTTTGACTTTCACTTACGTCAATAGCATAGAAACATTAGAGAAAGCCCATCACCAACTTCCAAGTCTCAACATTGAAAATATCAACTAGGAAAAGTTGGAAATCCCTAACAACTTTAAGTAAGAGCCCCTAGAGTTAAAACCATTATCCACTAGTATGGAGTACACATTTCTCAAAAATGAAAAATCAACAATTATTAATGCTAGGCTCGCTCCTCAACAAAAAGAGAGACTGTTGAAAATGGTGAACAAATGATCAAAAGCATTCACTTGGTCATATCCCGAACTAACTAGAATAGGCCCTAGGATATGCCAACATAGGATTTACACTGACCCCTCAATGAAGCCTTGACAACAACTGCAAAGGCAATTGAACCCAAAGCTGAAGTAAGTGGTTAAAGAAAAAATTGAATAGCTTCTAAAAGATGGGTTCATCTACCCCATTGCTAATAGTGAATGGGTTAGTCCATTAGTTATTGTGCCTAAAAAGGGAGGTAAATGGAGGGTGTGAAGACTTCAGGCTACTGAACATGGCAACATTTAAAGACCACTTTCCATTGCCATTTGTTGACTAGGTCTTAGAAATCATTGTAGGGAATCACTATTATAGCCTTCTAGATGGATATAGTGGATACAAAAAAATCAAAATAGCACCAGAAGACCAAGTAAAGACCAGTTTCACAAGTCCTTGGGAGACATTTACATAAAAATAGATGTCATTTGGCTTGTGCAATGCTCCTGCAATGTTTCAACATTTGGTTCTAAGTATCTTTTAGCAGTAAATAGGAAATGGTCACCGAGAACATTGTTGCGGATCATTTATCTCTGTTAAGATGGGACAACAAAGAGGATGAATATCCACTTTTTGATCGCTTTCCTGATGAATCCCTCTTTGTAGGTGTAGTAAATAATCAATTAACCATGGAAATAAATTGGTATAGTAGTATTCTTACCTATCTCCTTACACAAGAAACACCACAAGATTTAGACATTAAAAAGAAACAATAGTTTCTTCACCGAGCCAAGTATGTCCCAATGGCTTGGTTCGATGGTGTGTTCCCAATATAGATTAATTACGAGTTCTTCAAGATGCACATGAAGGCCCTTGTGGGGGTCATTACGTTGGGAGACAAATAACCATTAAAATCTTGCTTGCAAGATATTATTGGCCTACATTGTTTAGGGATGTGCATCATTTCGTCCAATCTTGTGAGTGTTTCCAATGTGATGGGGGAATGACTACTAGGATGGAGAGTCCACAATAATGGATTCAAGCTTTAGAACCCTTCAACATATGGGGAATTGATTTTTTGGGGCCTATTACACCAATGTCTAATGGAAAAGACTACATTGTTGTTGTTGTTGACTATTTTACAAAATGAACAAAAGTAGCCACTGTTACAGATTGTACATCATCTACCACTGCACGATTTTTTTAACAACAAATCGTTAATAGGTTTGGCAGGCCTCATGCACTTATTTCTGACAATGGTACACATTTTACAGGTGCAACTCTTCAAAAGTTGATGTAACCCTTAAGAGTTGAACACAAACTGACTACACCATACCACCCTCAAGTGAAGGGTTAGGCCGAAGTAACCATTAGCGAGATTACAAAAATATTAACAAGAATCATTAGCAAATATAGGTGAGACTAGAGCACCAAACTGAACGATGCTCTTTGGGCATACCGCTCAACATGGAAACTTCCTATAGGCTACTCTCCCTATGAGTTAGTGTACAGAAAACTCCCAACGCTTCCTATTCAAGTAGAACTCCAACCTTGACCTTAATTTAGCACAAAAAGAATGGTTAATGAACCTTAACCTACTAGATGAGAACTAATTAGTCACGTTATCATCTAATGAATTTCTTAAAAAGCTTTTAATAAACGATGTCATGACCTAAAAATTAGAAAAGTTAAGTACCAATAGGGAGAAAAAGTTCTTTATTGGAACCCCACACACGTGCCACAACGCACTAAATTTCAAACACTATGGGAAGGACCTTATATTATTCATGCAACTTTTCCTTTAGGATCCATGATGATTTACAAAGCTAATAGCCTAGATAAGAAACTGTTGCTCAACAGCCAACAAACCAAACCTTTCCATGAGCCTAGAATAGCCAATATCCATATTACCTCTATTGGTGGACAACCCTACCCGCTAGCTCGAATATCCTCCTTCCAACTCAGTCATGGGGGAGATGGCCACCAATGCTAATCATTCTAAGCCCTCAACTCTTTTTGTATTTTTTGTTTTACATGTTTTTTTTACACATCTTTTCAATTTTACTCATTTTTATTTTACACCATCATTCACATTTTTACTATTTCTTTTTTTGATTTACTTTCATTTGTCATATAATAAGTGCTCATGATGGTGGGTTGGACTATAGTAATATTGATTTCTAATGTTTGCTTTTTACCTTTGATTTTCAATGTTGATACTAAGATATAGTTCTTTTTTATAAAATAGGTAATGAGTCCACATCGTCCATTCATCCATTCAATGATGTGATCTCCCTTGGCTTTGGAACTGTACTATCCATTTTTCTAAATGAAATTATTAATGAATTGGTGACTGGGTATTCTTCAAACCAAGGAAGGATTCAATGGCTGAAGAGGGTGTGACTTCATGGGGATTTGACACATTTGTGTTGGCTATTTTCTTGCGTACTTGGATGCTTTTCATGATTCTTTTTCCATTCTGCCATTGACCAAAAATCAAGATGTGGAATGAATCTAAATAAGTCTTTGCATGGTGTGGTTCTCATGCAAAAAAAAACTAGTGGAAATTCAAAACACACACCTTAGACATAATAAAGAAACATGGGCTGCAAACACTGGTTATGGCACTAGAAAGACATGTTACCCATGCTTGATGGTTCCCTCTACCTAAATCCCTTTCTTATTTCTTGCTTTTCTATATTTCTCTCCTTGGAATGGTGGTGACTCGATGGACACATTCTTGTTGCTTCATGAGGATGGGTTGGTCAAATGTATTGATGCGAGGTCACTAGATATTTTTGGTGAGTCCAGACTTGGGATGAATTTTATTTAGTCACCTTAACCACCTAATACACAAGGGACTTTACACAACCTTGCTCTTGGGATTCCATTTCATTTCCTCCTCTCCTTCCATATTTCTTTCCATATTCCACCTCATTGCCAATTTTATGATTAGTCTATGTCTTGGTTGACGCATTGTTAGTCTTTGATAAACTCTTTTGGGTAAGTTCTTAACCATTGTTTCCATATGTCATTCCAAGAGCCTGCCAACTCTTTAGTTTTTGGGTCTATGAAGGCATAAAAGGCATGAGCCTACTTTGGGGAGTACCCACTAGCATTCTTTTTTGGTGCAATTGTTAAGTTCTTTTCCTTAAACATTCTTTGCAATCAACCCTTTATTGTTTCATCCCCATTATGACATCCATTTTATTAGCTTCCCCATTGTTATTTTCCTCATCTTCATTGTTCCTTCAGTTTTTCCACCCTATCGCTACCAGAGGTTCACTCTTAGTCGTGGAGGCCCTGTCACAAAATTTTCCATTCAGTTACCTATCTCACCCCTACACCTTGGGTAGTTATAAGTTAAAAACCTCTAACCCATTATTTTCCATACCCATAACCCAGCCAATGCACTTATATAAAGGCAAGGTATCAACTGCATTATGGCTTATCTATCCTTGCTAATTTGTGACTGTGTTGTGTGTACACATGATAATTACACGAACAATGAACTGGGATAGGAGGAAACACTCGGGATGGACTGGAGCTAGAGCGTTTATGCAAGGAACAAGTTTGGTCATGTGGCTATGGATGAACAACGAAGTACACATTTCTGACATCAGCAGCAATGTGCCTCATTTTCTTTTCTCTCTCTCTTTCTCTTCAAGCTATCAAATGAAGGTCTAGATGTCATCTATGTATAGTATTCACCACAATCGGCATGAACACCAATGTTGTAATATGTTTTTCAATCCATTCACTAGGCACTTTGAGTATGTTATTCCCTATCATTGTTAGTTCTCATTCAGTAAATAATCCCATACCTTCCCAATATTTTGTAAGGAATTCAAGGATGAGTTTTCATTTAGTCATGGGGGTATGATGAGTTCAAATATCGAGGTCGTGATATCAGATCCTTCCAAGCGATATTGGACATCCAATATTGGGACCTGTCTTGTCACCTGTAAATAAGAGGTTGGCACACTTATTTTGCAAATAGTTGGTTAATTAGTCTTAATCCCTTACTCGAACTCTTGCCTTTTTTCCCTTCTCAGAGTTAGAATTATTTCTGAGTGTCCACAGTAGGAGTCATAAAGTGAACAAATCTTTATTCAATCATTTTGTACCTGAGCACACCTTGTGGCCAAAAATAAAGATGAACTTTGTGATAAACCTTGTAGTATTCAAAATTGCTAATTTAATGTTATTTACAGTTCTTTAATGCTTTCCTTAATTAATTTTCTCTCTCTCACCTTGTTAACTTCCCCAAGTAAGCACACTTAGTACAACCACTTTGGGCATGCGTGGAACACTTGGTAATCCAATAACAATTAGCGTTTGGTAATCCGAGTACTGTTGCACTGGTTTAGGATGTGGACAACAAGTGAGAACAAATGCTAGTGTTAGGACTAGTTAGAGCATAGTCTATTAGTTAAATTAAATTGGTTACTTAATTAGTTCACTTCTCCCTTTATAGCACTAGGACACAAAACATAAAAACATATAAAAATCATATACCTCAAGTTTACTTAACCATACAATCATGCTATACAAGTACGCTTGGGAAGACAACGATTAACTAACCCGTTCAAGTTCTGTAAAGGTGCATAAGCACTTAGTCCTTGGAATTTGATCAGATCATGCATGTACACTCGTGTTCATATGGTTGAGCATAGGGATACCTTGCTACTCATCACCCTCTATGGTAAAAGGGCTTTCTCAACTTCCCACAACTTAAGACCCCCCTTTATCATAAGAGTATTTACATGACTGCCTCCCAAGGAATCTTTTGTCATTAGGGTACCCCAACTTGACATAACACAAACAACTGTAACCCAAACAACTATGCAACTACCCCCTATGATGGCTAATGATACTACCTCTTCCTCACAACCAACAGCTAATCACCAAAAAACTTCAACCAAATAAAGGAAGAAGCATAAGCAAAAGCTTGATAATAAGGGTGACAAGTAGATAGAGGCATGAAAGAAAGTGGGTCTAGAAAAGCCCACTTCCATATTAACTATACCCATAACCTCGTTTGTCCAACCTACTTCAACCAACAATCCATAGGAGGACACCAAAGCCCATAGCTAGAACAACAAGGAAAAGCCCCAACAAACACAACCTAGAACCAAAGTGTGCATTTTGGGGTGCATGATGAAAGTAAAGCACAACTAGGGCAATAAACCCATGGCCAACAATAAAAACTTCCTCAATGTGATAGACCAAGTTAAGTAATCCCTCAAGTAAAAGAACAAAACTTTAAGCTTGTATGACCTGATCATGACTTCTACCACTCATCGCGAGGTGTTAGTCAAAATGCTTAATTCTATCCCTGTTAGTGAGGACATCCTCACTAATGGGGAAGCCATCCATGCAATGATGATTCCTTCCTCACCAAGGGAGGAAAATCCAACACCCTTAACATTTTGTAATACTAAATTTAAAATTAATCCCCAAATTGGTGAAATCACTATAGCACCTTTATTCATAACCATACAAATAGGACAATCTAAAATACATCGAGTGCATGTGGATGATGGAGCTACAACCAATGTCATCTCATGCACCATTGTTGAATGCTTGGGCCTAGCTAAGAAAATGCAATCCACAATCATTATAGCTCTTAAGTCCTTCAACGGATCAAGGGTTGCTATCAAGGGGTCCATCTCCTTGGAGTTTGCAGCCAAGGAGCAATTCCACACAACCACCAATTTCTCAATAGTGGAAAAGATACTAGGATTCAACTTGATCTTGGGAAGACCTTGGTTGACTTAATTGCAAGTTGTGTCCTTTCCCATCCATCAATAAATTCACCTTCCTTATAAGGAAGGTGAAATCATCATTCGCGGTGATAATGTGGTTCCCCTAACTATCAACAACATAGACATAGAGAAAGGGTCCATAGTGGAGCTTCAAGAAGGAGCTCCCAACCATGAAGAGCAACAACCCAAGAAATCCAATGATAACAACGCTAACCAATGAGATGCATTATGGGATCAACTCCTTTTTAACATCGTAAGTGAAGGAGATGGAGAATATAAGCTTATGCAAAGTAGATCTTACTCACTCCCTAAACTTGCAAAGAGTAGAAAGAATCTACCCAAGTAAACTTCCCCTTAACCTTCCCATGTCCCTATGACTAGATCCACTGATAGCCATGTAGCCTTACTTTTCTTTTGCAGTTTATTATATCTTTTTATGTAATTGTTATTTTACTCTTTATGCATGTAGCCTAAGTGTGTTTACTCTTTTACCTATTTTCTACAACCTCTCTTTATTTTTACTTATATTATAAACATTGAAAAAGCCTTATAAGTATGCTTCTTTCTCATAACTAGTCCGCTAAGATCTTAAACTAGCGTCATGATCCACTAAGACCTTAAACTCGCATCATGGTCTGCTAAGACCTTAAACTAGCATCATGGCCTGCCATGACCTTAAACTAGCATCATGGCCTACCATGACCTTAAACTAGCAAAGATAATCATACAACCTAGTCTGCTAAGATTCTAAACTAGCACCGTAGTCCGCTAAGACTTTAAACTAGAATTATGGCCTGCCATGGCCTTAAATTAGCAACATAGCCATAATCACACAATATAACATGTGCCCGTGGTGGCCTAAAACTAGCAAACATCTTGTTTATTATTACACCCCTTTTTGTCAATTAGCCATTTAATGTTATAACCAAAACATCAACATAGTCATTCTCAATGTTTACAACATTTACTACAACTATAGATACATATAGCCAAAAATAAAATTTAAATTTAAATTTAAAGCTAAAATGTCTATAACATACATAGCCATGTCCAAAACCTATGGAGATTTCAACTTCGTAACTTCCATGAGTAGATGGGAAAGGCCTTCCTCAAAAAAATGGAGGATTTGGTCCTCCATCATGTTTACCTAGTCAACATCCCCAATATCAATGCTAGAGAGGATGCTAGTGTTATCTATAGGACTCCAAGCAGGAGACTTCTGGGTAGTAGTAGTTGTAGAAGTCTCGCCTAAAGTAGTGGTAATTTGAGTAGTAGGGGATTGCTCCACCATAATATTACTTTCAAAACATTGATAAGCACTCTTTGCATGGATCCCCTAGATGAATAACTCTCTTTTGTGCCATTCAACCAACTCCTCCTTGAGCCACTTAAGATAGGCCCCATGATTTGCCTTATATTGTCACTTGTGGACCTTTTTTTTTTTTGTCCCACTCTAGGACCCATGCGTAGTGATCCTTCTAGTCCTCAACCTTTTAGGAGATGAGGTTCATTTGCATATGTTGTTTTTCCATCTCCCATAGGACTGCTACTTTGTCCTGAATGACATGCTAGTAGCAAGCCCACATGATCTCCCTATTCCATAACTCCCTTGAGTTGGTCACTTAGACCTTTACAATGGCCTTGCAATCTTAGAGATCTCTAATCGTCTCCTCCTATTGTTGAGTCTTTTTCCTTAAGGCCACAACTTCTTTCCATAGGGATTCGTTTGACCTCTCTAGCTCCCATGAAGTTTCTTCACGTGACATTGCTAGCTCAGTAGCAGTCTTGTACAACTTCAAGGGTACACTAGATACATCAAAGAAAATCTTAGGCAAGGAGTCTATCACTATGTCTCTAATAGGTTCCCACTCCACATAAGTCACTACACAAGCATAAAATACAACCATAAACATAATGTACAACCTAAGATAGCCATAACGCAAGAATAACCTACAAGTGAAGCACAAAACAAAATCCTTACCTATCTCAAGTACAACTTGATGAAATCGATCAATGATATCCTTAGCCATCCCATGCATGAACTCTACTTTGTTTGGAGTCTCTACCCATGGTTTCACATGAAACTTAGGAACATGAGCTTGTGCTAGTGGCTCAAGAATTACTGTAACCATAATAATCATCAAAAGGTTAGAATAACAACCAAAGATAAACAATGAGATGTAACGAAAATATTAAGGCATGGGCATACCTGGCTCCTCCTGCTCTTCCTCCTCTAGGATGATGATAAGGGATGTACCTAGTATCTCCTCACTGAACAAGGCATCTAAATCATTTATATCCTCATCGGCAAGCCCTTCAAATACAAGTTGCTTTAGGAGTGTCTCTTCTACACACCTTTGTTCTACCTCTGTGATAGCTTGGGCTACCATAGCTTGACATTTTTCTACAATCATAGCACATATAAAATTAGTTAATACATGAAACCATAATGTAGCCATAAAATTTAAAACATGAAATAGCCAAATTTAAACAAAGCATACCTGTACCTACCTGCTATGACAATCTAAGCTTAAACGTAAGCTTCTTTGGGACAAGTTGATCTGATGTTAGTGGTGCCTCTTCCATAGGCCTCTTGAGTTTCTCCCTAGCTATCCCTTCAACCCCCATACCTCATCATCTAGCATCCTATACACTAGTGGGAAATGTGAGAGGCTCATCATCATCAGTGTTGTCAAGAGACTCGCACTACCTAACATCAAGATTCTTAGCGGTAATAGATAATGTATCATCTATCCCCTCTAGCGGGTTCTAGGCCTACACCATTGGATAAATGTGCTTTATTCAAGGTCTATAAAGTTGACTTGGATCTTGTGAAACCCATCGCACATTCCTGTACACCACCAGAAACTCCACAAACATCTTCAGATAACTTGTAAAAAATGCAAAGGGCATATCAATTATTGTAGAGGTGTCAGCATAGAGTCTAGGGATTTCCTCCTAAATCCTAGTAGTCAAAGCAACTACCTAGTCAAATCTAGTGTCCTCCATTAGGACCTTCTTAAAGATCCACCCATGCACTATGATGATTACATTATTTTGTGATAACAGTTTGGAAAATGCACAAGACCTAAATAAAGGATATGATTCCTTTGCATCATGGTTCATGAGGCTCTCCATGGAAATTCTAGAGTGGACCATGTTGGCACCAAGCCACTCAAAAACTTCATTATGATTGCCAGTTTTCATTACTATCCTAGTGGGAGCCTTTGCCCCATCATTAGGGACACCAAACAAGTTGTGAAAGAGGCCTATACCAATGTCCATGTTCACCTTCATACCCTGGATGATGATGTTGAAATGATCAAACTTCTCATTGAAAATTCAATGACATGCAACATCTTTGCAACAGGGATGGAAGGGATAGGTGGCTTAAATACATCAAGCAAACCTGCATGCTAGATGTTTGCTTGAATGTACCTAGGTGCATGTCCCTTTAGCCACTCCTATGCTAGTGTCACCTTACCAAACTTTAGGATGAGGGTATCCTTATGACATGTCCCTGAAAGTGGTATGGTGACATCAACAAAGGTTGAAGGTCCTACAAAGCAATAGACAAAAGTTTAGCATCAACACAAGCAAGTTTAACAACCTATCAAAGCAATAAAACACTCAAAGTTATAGCCATAAAACACTAGAAGCTATAGCCTTTATAATTACCTTTCCTTTTCTTCTTCAGTGTGGAGGTCCCAGTTGCATGGGTCTAATCCGTAGAGTTGTCAGAATCTACCCACCAGTTGTGCATCATCCCATCATCCTTGCACTTCTTGTATATAAGGTTGAACCTTGAGGCATATGCATCAAAGTCCCCTCTTAACTATTGATACATAGAAATTTTGATATTAGGACTCTTGGTGAATTCATCCAAAGTAGTTTGTGACACTACCAAGATTTGATCATTCATGATCAATCCTGGATTGTTAACCTTATACCTACAAGAAGTTTGTAAAACCAATGAAGTTAGAGAAGATAGTTATGCCAAAAGCATAAAAACATTATAACAACCATGCTTAGCCTTGTAGATGATACATAGTGCCTAGTGGGTTCTAGAATAATATGTGGGCTCTATGCACAACCATATTAGCATTATACTATCTATACTCAAGGATCATCTAAATCTCTAAGAGGTAATGATGGTTGATGGTATCTACTAAGCCCCCTATTGTCTTAGAAGGTGGCTTGTCAGAAATAAATCTAACAATTAGGCTAGATGCCCAAGGAAATAGGGTCTCCATATAGCCCCTACCACATCTGAAGACAAGTATGACCATAGCATCACACTAAAGTTCTTTAAAATGTAGGCAAGGAATTCCCTTGCCTTAGGCTAGAACCATAGTGATAGCTTCCCTAAAGCCATATTAGGGAGTGGGGTATTAGTCTTGGGATGACCAATATAGCACAAGATACCCACCAACTCCACCATGATGGGGATGGGTTTCAAGTAAAGCATGCATAAAGTAAAATAAAAAAATTATTACCATTTGGCATTACTTGGCAAATTTAGAAAAAACATCTAGTCAAAAGTGAAATTAGCCTCTTTAAAAATATTTAAGGTGTTTATCTAAATTAGCTTAGGAAATTTCATGAGAAAACATTATTACAACCCTACATAGCCTTACATTATGAAAATACTTGGCAAAATTAGAAAAAAAAACATCTAGTCGAAGGTCAAATTAGCCTCTACAAAAAGCTCTAAGCTGGTTATCTAAATTGGCTTAAGAAATTCCATAATAGCATTATTGCCATCTTTTATAGCCTTTTACTTCATAACCAAAATCATATAGCCAAAACTAAGCCTTAGTCTAAATTATGCATAAGTTTAGAAAAAATCATTTATAGATTTTTTAAAAAAAGCATTTAAAAACTAAAAAAAGCATATAGCCATGTTAAAAATCTTTTTAAGAAAACTAGTGAAGTCTTTCTTTTTCTTTAACATATTTACAACATAAGTTTTCCATGAGTTTTACATGAAAATATCAATCACTTCCATCCCTAAAGCGGTAATGTGCTACAACCATAAGTTTGCCTTGTTCACATATGTTAGCCAAGAAATTCATTAAAAATTCATGAAAGCTTAGATTTCAGTGATTTCACCATGGAAGGGATCATGAAATCACAAGCTTAGAAACCATGACCATTACAACTAGAGATGCATCATCTATTTTTACATGAGTTATAGAAAAATATAGACATCCGTAGCCATCAACATTAACCTCCTTTCATGCAGGGTTAGAAAAAAATTCACCATAACCTCATTTGAGCTTCAAACGGAGTGATTCCACCATCATTTAAAATCTTAAATTGAGCCCTATGCACCCAAACCTAGAAAAAATTCAAAAACATTGTTTTTTATTTAGAAAAAATCTATCAACTTAGAGAAAATTTTAAAAATGACACAAACTTCCTTTTGACATAGGCTTGATACAAAATTCATTAAAAAAAAATTTTTAAGTCAAATTAGAGTGATTCCATCTCCAATGGAAAGCTAAAGCCAAAACCTACTCAAACATAGCCAAAAATTTGCCAAAAACCTTGTCATTCTCTTAGAAAAAATTTGTGAACTTACATGAGATTTTAAAAATGGCATAAAGAACCTAACTACACAACCTTAGGAAAATAACTATAACTCCATCAAATCAAAACCAAATTAAATAAAAAAACATCCATTGGAAAGCTCAAATGAAGGGCTACAAAAACATAACATCAGATTTTGAAAAAATTAAGTTGTTTTCTTAAGAAAAAATACACAACATTGCTTAATTTTTCATGTAAAAAGCTACAAATCCTAGAGCCCAACTTAATATAGCCACAAAAACATAGTCAAAACAACCAAAAAAATCAATAACCATTAGAAAGTACACCAAAATAATGCAGTGGAATTTTTTTGAAATTTAATTTTAATGAATTCTTAAGCCTAGATTTGAAAAAATGGCCATACCCCCAAAATGTTTGGAAAAAGCATAAAAACATCAGGTTTGATTTTAAAAATCAAATCTATTGAGGAAAAAATAATGAAACAACCATGGAACCATGTGGAAATGGCCAAAATAAGAGGTGGGATTTCAAAAATATTTCTATTTACCCCCTCTCTTAGAGTTTTTCTAGAAAAAACATCCCCACATATGGCAAGAAAAATCCCAGAAGACCATAGAAAATAACTAAGAAATGAAGGCAAAAATATATAGAACTACCTACCTTAGAGTGGTCATGGATAAGCCTTGGATGGATATAGGCTTAGGAACCTCTAACAACTTCCTTGCACTCTTGTCCATCTTTTAGATCATAGGATTTCTACTCTTTCCCCCTCGCTGCTTTGGAGTAGTTGAAAATCAAGAGAAATAGATGTTCTACACTAGATTTAGGGGAGATGGGAGGCTTCCATGTTGAAGATTGATGCTCTTTGTAATAAGTACCTCTACTAGAGATCTCTTCCAATGTGCTATTGGTGTAGAATGACCATTATGATTGAAAACTTGCAAAATTCAACCATATAAACCACATCTAAAACTTAAATGTACACCTTGAAACCCTAGTTGCTAATTCAATGCACCATAACTCCAAGTGCATTGAAGTGTAAAGGGGGAAATTTATCTTCAACACTAAGTTTGGGTGGGAAACAACTTCACTTTTCAAAATTTTAAATTCTTGGATTCTAGACCCCACCCTGCACCTTCTCTCTTAACAAAAATTGCATCAACACTGAGCTTTTTTCTAATTTTGACACTTGGAACCACATTGCAACCTTAACTTCCATGCATCCACGTTGGTTATGTTATGCCCAACATGGATACATGCCTCCACTTCACAAAACCATTAAAATACAATTATTTTTCCCTTTTTAGCAACCAAAACCTACCTTTTTCAACCCCAAGTTCTCAAAAGTGGATGAGACATGAATGAACCTGGACACCATGGGTTTTCATGCTGGGCCAATAGTGCCTAGCATGAAAGAAGAGGGGTAATACCTATCCCTACTCCCTAATACCCATCTAGCCCAAGTTTGACCCCAAAGTGGACCCTGCATGACCTAGAATCCCTTCAAGCAACTCCGACATCCCTAGAACCTCACCTAACCATGTCAAAAATGGTCAAAACCTTGGGATTTGGAGTTTTCACACTAGGGAAGGCTTGATCCATGCTAAGCCTCTCACCCTCAAAGTGAAAGGATGGAAGGAAGCCAAAAATGACCTAAACTAACTACCTTATGGCCATTTCTCAAAGCCTAATGACCCCTAGACCCTTCTAGAGCCCTCTAGAGTTTCTAAATGCCTTGAAAGTAGTTAAATATGGCACAAAACTATCATCTCCATTCCATCCATGTTGGGGCTATGATGCCCAATGTGGAAGAAAGGGGGAATACTACATGATGCACTTAGAAGCCTCCAAACTGATGGATCTTAGTACCAAACATCAAGTATCAACACCAACAACCCCAAAGGCTAACATGCATGATCAATTGGCTAGTAGTCTAACTTAGATCTAACTTTCTTAGTTGAGGGAGACCTCTTCAATGCTAAGCATCCTAGTTCTAACATGGATGGAAGGGGAAAAGCTTAAAAACCCTCTCACAGCCTTCAAAATGACTAGATTTTGACCTTACACACTAATGGCCAATACCAAAAACCCTATGGACACTCATACATAGCCTAATTTGATCATAAAACCTAAAGCCCTCCCCCACCCCCTCCAATTTTCCATGTTGAGCATGAAAGCCCTAACATGGAAAAAATGGTAAAAGCCCAAAAATTTCTTAATAACCCTTGAAACAACCAAATTTGGCATTAGGTATTAGTAGTCAATTCCAACAACCTTAAAAGCCTACATGCATAACTAGAAATTATGGAAAATAGCAAAAATCAAGGTCCCTTAGTTTTTCCATGTTGATAGCCACCTTCTCCATGTTTCCTAGTGTGGAAAAAGGGGAAACATTTTGAAGGACTCCAAAATAACCTCCATAGACCTTAAACAAAAATAAGAAAGCCCTGTGTATGTCCTAGAACCTTGTTTACACAACCTTGCACGTTTTGGACTATCAAAAATGATCATAATTGCTCAAAAAGCCTTTTCCCCTAATCTTCCACACTGACCATGGAAGCCCTAGCATGGAAAAAGGGAGGAAACACTAAAAACTAATCAAAAACTCTTGAAACAGTCAAATTTTAACACTAGGCTTTGGTATTAGCTACTAGCAAGCTCAAAGACCTACATTCATGACCAAAAATGATGCAAAAAGCAAAAAAGTTTCTTCCCCCTAGTCTTCCATGTTGAGCATACTACCCCAATCATGGAAATAGGGAAAGCTCAAAAACCCTCTAGAAACCTCCAAAGTAGCCAAACTTAAGCTCAAACCCTGGTCATCGACCTCGATAACCCTGGAAGCATACATGCATAATCAATTAGGATGAAACTAGTCCAAATCTAGGATTTATAGGTCTTCCACACTAGGGATCCATTTTTCAATGCTAACCATAGTATTCCTAGCATGGAAACTCAAGGGGAAACATTTTTGGAGCTCCTAAACACCTCAAAATAATGTCAAATGACCTTACATTCACTTTAAAACCCTGTCAGCAACCACTAGAGCCTTCAAACCTAAAGAAATTGACTCTAGATGGATAAAATATGGTTTTCCTTAGTTTTCCACTCTAATATCCCTAGCCCTAGCATGGAAAAATGGGAAAATCTGATAAGCCACTTAGCAGTACTCAAAACTACCAAATTCTGACATAGAGACATAGCCTTTGGCCCTAGAAACTCTGAAAGCTAACATGCACAGTTGATTGTGACTCAAATTGGCCTAGATATAGGATTTTTGCTTTATCCATGCTAGGTAAGATCCCTTCCATGTTGGGAAATTTGGAAACAAGGGGGAAAAGCTACTATCCCACTTTTGATTGCAAGATGACCCTCTCGGAAGCCAAAGATCTATGGTAGAGAAGCCTAGGACATCATAGCCTTAATATTTTGCTTGTTTGACGTCATTTTAACCTTCAAAACCCATTCCCCCCATTCTTCCATGTTGTAATAACTTCCTTAGCATCAAAATAGAGAGGGAAGACCCTAGATTTCCTAAAACAGCCTCCAAGCGTGCTCAAAATTAGCCAGAACCTTGCAGAATCAAGTTCTATAGCCATAGGGGCTTGGAAACCTAGTCAATGTGCTCTGAAACCATCCTAAATCAACATAACAAGTTTCCCACAATTCTTCCATGTTGGGGATACTATTCTCAACATGGAAAAAGTTGGAAAGCCATTTTGACATGTTTCAACACTTAAAATCAACTCAAACTACCTCAAAACAAAGCTAAAAGATGCACAGCTTCTAGATCTAAATCTCGGCTACTTGTTTGACCATGTTTCATCAAATTTTGGCTTGAATCTTGGTTTTTCACATGGATTCCATTTCTTCCACATTGGCTAGCATGGAAAAAGGGGGAAAGGCTTCAAAACCTATTTTTTGGCCTTTATAGACCTCCGAAGTGCCCAATTTTGATGGATCTAACTGTGCACTATCTTGGGAAGGTCCTAGAACCTTAATTTTGGAACTTTGAGCATCCCAAAACCTATTTCCATTAATTTTCACACTAAGGATTCCTATTTCCATGGTGAGCCCAGTGTGGAAGCCTCAAAACACTTGATTTTTTTAGGTCTAAACAACCCAGAAATAGCCCTAATTGATGCTCGAACTCACCTAATAGCCTTGTAGCCTCAAAACATAGCTCGGTAAGGCCTAAAACTAGAAAAACCTAACTAGTTTTTACCTATATTAGCCAATTTTTACCATATATAGCCTGTTTTTCTTGATTTTTGCCTTATTACATAATGTTTTGACTTGTTTTTGAACTTGTGTTACAGTGTTGACCTTACTGACCTTCTATAGCCTTTATACAAACTTATATGCCTTATTATAGCCCTATTTTCCTTTGTTTGACCTTTAAATGGTATCAAAGAGTATGGTTTGACATTCCTCGACCACCATTTGATACCATGTGACCATGGCCCACTAAGGTCTAAATCTGGTAGCATAGTCCCCCAAGAATCTGAACTGTCATCATGGCCCATTGAGGCCTAAGAGTAGCAAAATTGTGATCTTTGTTGACCATTTGTAGCCTTATTTTTTCCCTTTTTTTGACCTTTATGGCACTTTTTCGAATTGTCCTTACCCCATTGATGACCTTGGATGGTTTTGATTACATTAGATTTGCATCTGTTTTTACAATTGTATAGCATACCCAAGTTCCACTTAATATGCTTTTGGTTGACATACAGTATCAAAGTATGAGTACCTAGGAGCACATTTGCTTGCCTTTGTGTCTTTGTGGACCTCACAATGACGTTGAATGGTGTATCAACCTTGATTACCTAGACCTTGAGCCTGAGAGTCTAGTAGACCACATAGCCTCAATAAAGAAACCACTGGAATGGCCTAAACACCTAGTAAAAACCCTTGACTTAGAGGTAGGTGAGATAACTAAAGACTCTTTGGTTGAGGTTCCCATCATAACACATAGTGGTAACGAGAAAACCCTTAAACTAAGTTCCTCACTAGAACCTCAATATGCTCAAGACATCACCAAGGTCTTACAAAGCAACGTTAAGATCTTTGCCTGGTCATATGAAGATATGCTAGGCCTAAACCCACATGTGATCCATCACAATATCACACTAGACCCTAGCATTAGACCAATTAAGTAAAATGTGTGCAAAATTAGACCTAATTTGGCCTTAGCAATTTGTGATAAAATCTCAAAGCTCTACCAAGCAGGTTTCATTAGGACTATCGATTACACAGAATGAGTGTTCAATATAGTGGTAGTCCCTAAGAAAAATGGGAGTATCTATATTTTCATTTATTTTTTATACCTAAATAAATCAACCATCAAAGATGACTTCCCTTTCACTAGTATTGATCAACTTATCAATACTACAGCCAAACATGCCTCATTATCCTTTATGGATGAATTCTCGAGATATAACCAAATTAGGATCAACCAAGAGCATCAACTCAGCATGACCTTCATGATCCCTTGGGGTACTTTTTTTTATACCATGATTCCCTTTTATCTTAAGAACACTGGAGTGACCTATCAACGATCCATGACCTATATATTTAGTGATTATATGTTGGGTTTACTTAATGATTACATAGATGACATAGCCATTAAGTCCATGATAGCCAATAATCATACTAATGACCTAGACCTTGTGATTAAAAATGCCTCAAATACAAGCTTAGGATCAATCCTAGAAAATGAATCTTTAGTGTTAATACTGGAAAGATGCTTAGCTTTATAGTCTCTAAAGAAGGGATACATGTTGATCTTGATAAGGTTAAGGCCATATCCAAATTAGCAGCACCTACCAACCTCAAGGAGCTTCAGGGATTACAAGGAAAATTCCAGTTTATTCATAGGTTTATCGCTAGGCTTATAAATAAGTTACAACCCATGCAACATTTTCTTAAGAAAGGAATTCACTATGAGTGGACAGCTCGATGCCAAGATTCCTTTGAAAACCTTAAGTAAGAATTGACACAACTACCGATAGTCTATCCTCCACAAGAGGGTAAATCATTTTATATCTACCTTGCCATCTTTGACACATCCATTGCCTCTATACTCTGTCAAAAACATGATGATGAAGCAGAAATTCCTATATAGTACCTTAGCCATGTGTTAGTTCCCACAAGACCTGATACACTGAAGTGGAAAACACTACCTCTTCAGAAGCCAAGTCAATGTCGTTTGCAAGGATAACCTACTCAAAGTCATAACAACGAACATCTATGAAAGTAGTCGTATATCCCAATGGAAATCCATAAGCATGAAATTTGACCTTCATTACATCTCTCAATCCTCAACAAAAGGTCAAGCTATAGTCATACAACTCACAGTTTCGATTATTGATGACCAAGCAACCATAGATCCTGAGTTCCATGATGAACACATTAACACTATTAGCCAAATGCTCGAGGATTATGAGGTAGTCATGCACTTTGATGGAGCTTCAACTACCCATGGGGCCAATGCCGTAGCCATCATAATATTCCCATCTAGTGAAATCCAATCCTTCACCTATTATTTTGAGTTCTCATGTACCAAAAACATAGCAGAGTATGAAGGTTTGATTAGAGGAATGATGGTAGCTTGTGACCTAGGAATTAGATGCTTAGCGATCAAAGGCAGTTTACAACTCATGGTTAACCAAGTACTGAAGTCTATGCATGAAAAGCTAAGCACTTACAACCTTACTATGACCTAGGGAAGCATGTGTTATAATAATTCACAGATTTTGATATCCAACACATACCCCAAAATGAAAACGTCATAGTTGATGCAAATGCAACATTAGCCCTTAGTGTGATACTAGATGTGTTTTGTAAGTTGCCCACCTTAACCATGGATTATGCTACTTCCATCACACAAAACACTAAGGATAGCTTTATGGCTATCATTTGTACTACTCCTACTAGGGAGTAGTATGATGATATCAAATTTTACCTCATGCATGATGAATCCTCACAACACCTAACTGTTACTCACAAGAATGTCATACACAAGCGATCGAAGTAGTATGTCATCATGGGTGATAGCACATTATGTTAATGATCCTATGATGACATACTCCTAAAGTGCTTAGGTAAAATCAAAGCCAGAACAATCCTAGAGGAGGTTCATGATGGTGTTTGTGGAGGACATATAAGACCAAGAGCTATGGCTGCTAAGATTAGATGGTTATGCTATTATTAGCCCCATATAAAAAATGACTCCCTATAGAAGGTTAAGCATAGTGACACATGCGAACAATATAGCAACCTTATACATGTTTCAATGACTGGGTTGCATAACACTCAAATAACATGGCCATTTCAATTATGGGGATTCGATATCATTGGGCAAATACACCTGTTGGCGACCATTTGGGACGCGACTGCCAACGAGTGTCCTCGAACAGGATTTAGGTGCCTGCTGGTCTCTGGCAACACCAAGGCCCAGATACCTCCAAATAAACTCAGTAGTTAATGTGAGTATGTGTGTGTGCTGTTGCGGC
>MNCI01004834.1:287996-299765 GCA_015680685.1 Gnetum montanum
AGGCTGAA
Source organism: Gnetum montanum (assembly GCA_015680685.1). NCBI lineage: Eukaryota > Viridiplantae > Streptophyta > Gnetopsida > Gnetales > Gnetaceae > Gnetum > Gnetum montanum. The sequence continues at coordinate 288,005 of MNCI01004834.1, forward strand.
ATCTTTCCTTTAGCAAGCCATCTTACAAGAAATCATCTTTACAAATCTTCTTTACAAATGCTCTTCTCAAGACCCCAAAGTGTGTCTTCAAGTGAGAGCCTAAGTGCTAGCTAATAGCTTTTCAAAGTATGATCTCCAAAAGTGTGATGTATGAGACCTCTCAAAAGTCCTTCTCTTTTCCCCCCCTTAAGCCTTTTTATAAGGTTCATAAGATAGTTATGTTCCAAAATATCCTAGCTAACTTTTCTCCCAAGTAAGGAGGTTACAACTTATCCATTTAGTTAGGAGGAAGTTATGTAGTTAGGAAGTTATATAGTTACGAGGAATTAATATTTGTAACTATTATAAATATTGCTTTTGTAAGTAATTTATTTATTAAAATAAATCTAATTTACTTTAATACTAAATGTCATTAAGCCCTAATAATTGTTTTCATAAAAATATAATGTAATATCCACCTTGGGGTGTAGATGTTGATGGTAACGATAGTTAATTTATAAAATAATTTATCTTTTCCTGTACCCTGGAAATAGAAATTTAAATTCAATGATGGCTTGAAATATGAGTCTGAATGTGAAGGCACTAATCCTGTAACTGCCAGCAACTAATTCAAATTATCTTGCCCTGCCGAAAATCGTTACCAACAACTGCCATCACGAGAGAAGGCTCAGCCACCGCGTTAGGAAATGTCACCCTGTGTTCCATAAGCTTCTGCAACCATTCTAACCTTCGCCTCTCACAAGTGCTCTTTCGGTTTTGATGATTATACAGAAATTTTGCAAGGTGTTTTATATCCTTGAGCAGAGCAAATTCGTATATTTTCACTACCTTCTGTACATAGCGTCCATCTGTGGCAACTCGTCCATCTGTGGCAACTGGTAAAATTTCTAGCTTATGAAGTTTTCTTCCAACATTTAATACAGATCCTTCAAGCAACGTCCACCAGGGATTTTGAGGCATTAGCCACTGTTACAGATGGAAACCCAAACTTGTTTATCGCGAGAAACAGGCGCATGTTCTTCTGAAATCCATTTTCCGCATGATTTTGATCAAGCCATAGGTGTCACCGTTGAAATCAAAAATGAGCACGCTGCGCTCTGCCCTTGACTGGCCTGAGTTCTTTATCATAGTCATGGAAAAGGGCCTCCACATGCTCCATGAACTCAGGCTTGCTGTTCTTAGTCTCCGGCAGGCCAGCTACGGCTGCATCCGGCGACACAGATTCGGCCGATGCGAGGGCACGATTCCAAGCAGGTACCAGACAACATATTCGCTGGTGACGCCCAAAAGCTTAAAACCACGGCATTCAGTTCTATGTTTCAAATTTTCTGTATTTCTGCAACGTTATTCGGGTTCATCTGCAACAGAAACCTTCTCATCCTTTGTTAATTAAATTTACCAAATGAAATTCAAAACCTGTTGGTAATCCATTCATTAGATCTTCTGCACGCTTCCAACTCTTAAGTGGACCTTAATAATCCATTATCCAACATTAGCAGGAAGTATGCTTTTTGCGGTAAATAATTTCATCCTTTGTTTGCTATTCCAATCTTCAATAAAGGCATTTTAATCTTGCTTTCCAAGAAGGCCTCAACATCAAAATTATTTACCAGTGGATGTTTCTCCAAAAATACCCATCAACTCACAATACTAAAGCTGCAAATTTACAACCAGGGATTGTGCCAATTTTAAATATAATATTCCAACTATTCCATGCAATGGCCAAATGTGCCAACAACACCTAAGTCTTCCGCAGGGCATAGCTTCATCATCACTACAATTGAAAACTTTACAAAGTGGGCTGAGGCTATTCCACTATGAAAGACTACATTCGAACAAGTTTGCAAACTCATCCTAGATAACATCATAGCCTGATTTAGCATACCCATGATCATAGTTACAAACAATGGACCACAATTTAGTAGCCATGAAATGAAAGATTTTTGTCACAACCTAGGTATAAAGCATTCTTTCTCATCATCCTATTACCCTCGTCAAAAGCAAGCAATAAGGCCATCATCAACTTACTCAAAACAATGCTCAATAAAAGCAAACATAAGTGGCATGAACAATATCTCCATGCACTATGGGCATACAGAACAACTTATTGCAAGGTAACTAGTATGAACCATTATAGCCTAGTTTATGATTCTAAAGTTGTTTTACCTCTTGAATTACAGGTGCCATCACTCCAAGTAGCATTGACTAACTTTATCAATGATGAGTAGAGCAAGGAGTTGCAAAGAACTTTGGACTCAATGGAGGAGCAACATATGCAAGCACTTGCTCACATCAAACACTATCAAGAGAGGAAGAAGCAACAACATCACCATAACTTGACCATGTGCAAGATCAAAGAAGATGACTTGGTCCTCAAAGTTGTCCATGAGCACACAAACAAATTCTTAGCCAACTAGGAAGGGCCCTTTCTTGTCACCAAAGCCTATGGAAATAGAGCATTTAGAATAGCTAACATGGATAGAAATGAGCTAGCCAATCCAATCAATCATTCCTATCTAAAGCCATACTACATGTATCCAACAATCACCAACAAGCGAACCTGCTTTCAATAGTCCACTACAACCTTAAACTAGCAACATGGCCTTCCAAGGCCTTAAACTAGTACCATGGCCCACCATAGCCTCAAACTATCAAATTTGGTAACCAAGATAGCCTAATTCTCATGTGGCCTATATGCATTGTAGCATTATAATATGCAGTGGTGCTTTGTATTCTTTGTCAGTGCCTCTCAGGTCAATCCTCTAGACAACAAGAAAAAGGGGTCATTTAAACCTTACAAAAATTTACATATTATAGCCAATTTTCATCATGTAGCCTTCACCCCATGAAACCCAAGAAAAAACTTCATTGTAAATGTGAAGATTGTAATCCACAGTGGGCAATTTCACATACTTTATACTTTTTGGAGCTAAAAAATGCCTCGTAAGTGGTCAAAGCATCATTCCCCAAGTGAGAAAAGTTACCTAGTGTCTATATTTGAGCTTGGGGGTCAAAAATGCCTTTTGGAATGCCAAAAAAGGTAATTTTATGGGTTTTATGGGGGGTTATACACTTTTCTACGCTAGAAACACATGCAAGGGTGTAAATCTCACCTACCCCAGCATGGAAGTATGGGAGTTTTGGAAACTTTCATCCTTTAGCATGCATAGATTGGAAACCTTCCCCCCTTAGTGTGGAAGTTCACATCCCCCCCCCCCCCCCCCCCTAACCAAAAGCATGGAGCCTTCACCCCCAACATTGAAAATTACATCCCCTCGCACGGAAGCCACAAAAGCCAAAATTCATTACTTCATGTACCTCAACATTGACCAGCCACTTAGCAAGCATGGTCGAGAGCTCAATGTGAAAGATTCATCTCCAACATGGAACATGTGCCCCAATTACTATTTATAGTAAACAAAATGACCATGGGGAAAGGTGCTTACTATGTATAGTAACCCCCCAAATTTGGGCACCCATCTCACTTGAATGAGGTAGAAATTTAGTAGCCATTTTGCAACCACATTCATGACCCAAAACCTACAATAACCAGCCTCAAATACTATTTATAGTGTGAACACTTTTTACAAAAGAAAATATTTTTAGTTCAACACTTAAAACAAAATTTTCTACAATTTCACACTAGGGCATTCTCAAGCATTCAAGAGTTCTTGCAATCTTCCATGCTTGCATTCTCTTGAACCCCAACGTGGAAGCATTATAGCCTTGATACTTCTGGATTTTGGATGTCAACATTGCATTTTTGGGATTTTCAACCCCCTGAGTGGAGCAATTTGGCAACTAGATTTTCCATTTTTCTCATCTCCGCCCCTCCCCCTACCATAGCCAACATTATAGATCTGAGATTGCAACACCAGAGATTCGATAGCATCGAGAGTGGCAGGACATCCGAATCATGAAGTTGAGTGCATTAACTTTAATAAATCCTAAACCCCCATCTAAGTGAACCCCCTACTATCCATTCAAGCACCATTTGTACACATTTCTTTGACTTATTCTTTATTTTTGCTTAATAAAGTTTCAAGTTTTGGGTTTCGTGTGCCAGATATATCTATTTATTTTCTGTGCATTATTTAAATATGTTATCAATTTTTGCATTTCATTTTGTTACATTTTTTCGCAAACCCCCCAAGTCCCTAGCTACTCTATTGGACCAGCCAAGGCACCTCAAATTCCATTTTTTCATGCAGGCTTTGGGGACTTGTGGGTTGAAGAACTGCGACACACCAAATTCCCTTCGATTTTTTGTAGCGATCGAATTTAATAATCACAACATCTAGTGCTTTTTGATTAATTTTGTGGGCTAAGGAGTTTCTAGCCTTTCTACTAGAAAATGTTAGTATGATGGTGTGGTCACACTTAGCATCTCACACAACAATCATCATAGTAAAAATCCTATTTCTATAGTCTTCTAGGATGATCACCAAATTCATTGAAGATGATCCTAAAACACATGCTAAGGGTGAAGTTCTTGATAGCATTAATACAAGAGGCACTTGTAAGCTATCAAAAATTTGGAACATGCCTGAGTTCAACTTGTATAATGCCAACAATACGTTGTTAGTTGGTAACCTCGTTAACACGCTATTTTAGAATCCTCCTAGTACTGTCTACCATGTGGAAGGGTAAGTGTGGCTTTAAGTTTTTCTTTTTTGGTTATCTTAGTTATTAGTTATTATGCTACTTGGCTCTAATGATTTCCTTTTCTTGAATTGGTATATTTGTAGGTATAGGGTGGATGACAAAGGATTAATCAAGAGTGACCAACTCCTACCCTTGGCCCAAACATCATTGGGGATTTTTGCCAAAAGCCTTGTAGTGAGGCTTGTGGTGGTGGAACAACTCAAAGGTGACTTGGGTAGGTATACCATGCATTATTCTATAGTTTAAGAAGGTTGCATATCCAATGGGACAACACATGGTTGAAGGGGTAAATTCAATCTTTCATGCATACTCCTTAAGGTCTCCAAGCCATCTTCTACTAGCAAGCAAAGTAAGAATTGCTATTTTTTTCATTACATTTTATTTTCTATGCTATGTCAACATTTTTAGGACTACATAGTTAAGGGTTATTTATTCTTTAAGTGTTTAAATGGTTTTGTGATTATGCTTGTAAATTTGATTTTAACTAGTCATACTTGTTATATTCTAGTTTTAAAGTGGGTACAAGTATGATTTAGTTTTGTTTTATGTTTTCAATTTTTTTTATGTTTTGCATTTTTTTATGTCTTTAGGCTATGTTGTTATTTTATTTTAGGAAAAACATGCTAAGTTATTCTACGTTTTTTTTTTGTTGGTCCTACATGCAAGCAACAAGAATTGGCAGCCCAAGCAACAACAACAAAGGTGAAGTACAAGTACCTAGAGGAAGAGCTCCTACAACCGCATGAGGCTGAGGGGTAATCCAATGTCACATTGGATGATTTTGATGCTATATTCAATCCCTCATAGCCAAGTGAACCCCCTACTATCATTTTAAATGATGCTCTAGGTATATGTGCATTTTGATTTATATGTTTGGGTTTTCATTGTCATATGTTTAAACTTGGTCTTAATTGTTGGTTGATTGCTATGATCGTCTTAGCTGTTGAGCCTTAGCCTACTACTTTAACCTCCACATTCCACATGAAGCCATGGGTGGACACTCTTGATAAGAGAGAATTCTTGTGTAGGATGACTGAGGACATGATTGATCAGTTGCAATAGATTACTCCCAATGTTGGTAAGAACTTAGCTTATTTTGCATTTTTAGTTTTTTTAGTTGTATTATTTTGGCTACCTTGTTTTTAATTATTTCTTGCTTATTTGGTCATAATTTTTTTTCTTTTGCGTATGTCTTGTTGTGTCATTTTTAGTGCCTAAGATTAGATGGGATTCTAATCAACCCATTGAGATTGATGCCATGCCTAGCTTGAAAAAATTCATATGAATATACCATTCAATGTGCATTTTCATGCACTAAAACTTCGTGGGAAACCCAATGTTCCAACAAGTGCCTATGGGAATGAGTTATGGCATTGGAAATGGAAAATAAGAAGCTAGTTGAGGCCAACATAAATCTCAAAGATCGCAAAGAATTTGTGAAGGCCCAAGTGACCAACAAAAGTTCCTTGTGAACTAAAGAGATTTAATGGACAAGGTACTAGAATGTCATCCATGTAACGTTACACTTTCCAAAGAGGTTGCCAAGAAAAAACTTTAGATGGACCTACTGGCACGTAAGGAAAGGAGTGGAAAGATTATTGTGCATGGGTCATTAAGTGGGGTCATGCATAAAGACCACAAAAAGAAGTATAAGGTTGAATGTGAAGCCTATCTTAAGTGGTTAAAGGATGAGTCCACCAAAGAGCACAAGTTAGATCTATTCATGAAGGGGATTCAAACAAATTATGCTTTTAAGTTATTTCAAAGCTCTTTAATAGTGGTTGATTCCCCATCTCACCAGGTCACTACTACTTCTGAGGAGGTAACTACTACTAAATTTTCATTGGAGCTACCTTTATGGACCTTTGGTTGTCTCACCATCCTAGGGGTTGCTTTTAACCTCACTATCATGGAACACTAATGCTGTTGATCTCATTTCTTCCTTTGGTAAGGGAGGTACCATCACTACATCAATGGATGCCTCACTAGTAGGGATGTTCTTGCTAATGGAAATTAAGATCAACATGTTCACTAGTGCTTCATAGTAAGCAATGGAAGTCATGACTAGGTCATACAAACTAAGGGATGTGTTCTTTTTCTTTAGAGACTATTTAACATGCTCCATGGCATTAAGGAAGTCCTTCTAATTGGTCATCAACTTCTCGTTCTTGTTGTTCTTGACTTCCTTCATGTGCCCCAAGATGCAAACTTCATGTTTTAATTGTTATGGCTTAGCATCTTATCATTTTCCTTGTTCTTTGAACTCCTCCCATGGTTGACTAGTTAAAAAAACCTAAGCATTAGAGCTCATTGAGATAGATGAGATAGGAGTGGACTTCGATGGATCCGCTTCCTTCCATGCTTTGGCTTGCTTTTTGTCTTTATTTTTAGGCTTTAATGTGGATTTCTTACATTGTTTACTTGATGATTTTTTTTATTATGGTTGTTTCCTCAAGAAGAATCTATTGCGTTAGCCACCACAAGGGGACATTGTTCAATCATTATGGTAGGTTTGGTTTCAATGATAGGGGGCACCCTGATCACAAAAGGATCTTTGGGAGGTGTAGGTGATGGTATTCTTACAACAAAATGGGGCCTTGAACTAGAAGAAGTTGAAGGACTCCTACCATTGCAAGTAGGTACCTGAATCACAAATGGCTCTCGTGCATGCCTAGAGTTGTTGGTCACATTGAATGCTGCTGTAGTGTATGGGTTTTTGTTGGTATTCAATGAGTCCCTGTAGACATGCATGGATTAGTTTTGTGGTCTAACTAGGTTAGAGGCATCAAGAACTAACTCCTTAATATCTATCATCTTCTGTAGGTCATCCTTGAGGGCCAAGCAGAAATTAGTATCATGAACTAACAATTGATGATAGTGATAGAATCATTCAAGTTGGTCATCCTTGATTACAAGAGTGGGGTTCTTGGTAATTTCACATTGTTTATCATGCCTCTGGGCATTCTCTATTATTTGTTTATGGTGTATTCTCATACTCTTTAACAACCAATTGAGGAGTTTAGATGGCTTTAATGGTAGCCTAGTGTACTTAGACCAATGTTTTCATTCAAAATTGGACCTTATGTTGTCTGATGTAGAGGCCCTAGATGTTGATAGTTGATTATTCATTGTGGGGGCCTTGGGTTGAATTTTTTTATGCCCTTATGTTGTTTTGTTTTCTTTGGCCATAGTGGCCATGACTACATTATTTTGCCTTCACTTCTCCTTATATTTCTGAGTGTGTTAATTCTTATATGCCACTTAGCTAAGGTCATGGCTAGCCTCCATGGAATCCTTTATATTCTTTATTTGAGAAAAGTCTTGGCTAAGTGACCACGGGTCTAGGTAGTAGAGTTTGGAGTTAACAAAATCATTAACCATCCTCTTGAATATGGCAAGAAGATGGATTTCAACTATTAATTCAAGAATCTTATTAAGAAGAGCATTCCATTGTTATATAAATATTTTAATGGGCTCAAGGGGTCCTTGTTTGACCTTTATTAGTTGGTCAAGAGCCGAATTGGGTTTCAAGTTATACTTGAAATGGTTAATAAATTATGATATTAAGTCCTCAAGCAAGGATATGGATCCTCTTAGTAGTGCACAATACCAGTCTAGGGCTTTCCTAATAAGGGACATAGGGAATATTTGCATTATAGTATGCATCCAGGCTTGCAACAACAAACACTCAAATGGAATGTAATAAGGTGTGCATTAGGATCACCCTTACCATTATACTTGGTGAACTGAGGTATAGGAATGCTTGATAGAAACGTTATCTATGGGACAGTAGGACTAATTGGGTCATCCTAATAGAAACCCATGATCTTTACCATCTGGGTTATGGAGGCCTTAAGCTTTTGTAACTCTTGAGTAAGATCCTAGATAATTTGGAATGCTTGATCCAAGTCTTGGAGCATCCCAGCAGGTTGTGGCATCTATACAAATGGCTAAGGTATGAGTTGGAAGGCCTGTGGTCTCACAATAGGTTGTGGCATAAAAGGAAGAGGTTGGGTCATCATGGTTGTAGGGGGGCCAAACAGTGAGAAAGAGGTTGAAGCGAGTACTTGGGAAACAAAGGGCACAAAGGGTATTTATAGCCCTTGGGTTATTTGGGGTCCCACTATGGAGCCTTCTATCATAGAAAAAGGGTGAGTGATGGTGATAATCACTGATGACGACTGAGCTAATCATGGTTGTGTGGGAAATGACATGGATCAGAAAATGGGTGTGGTTTGGGACACTAATTACAGTTCATGTGCCACTATAATAGGTATTGGCCCAAACATGGTTGAATAGACAAGAGATGAAGGTTTAGGTACTTTTCCCATGGGAGTGGTAGGGGAGGCTAAAGTAGGTGCAATGGTTTGAGGTGTTGATTGTTGAAAGATGTTTCCTATGAAATTTTTCAGTTTAGGTTCAACCTCAAACTCATCTTACTCCTCGTGGTGACTTTCCAAATTGAGCTTTTTTCTCTCTTTGTCCATCTCAATCAAATGAGTCAGCATACATGCGTATGTGTTATTGAATGGCATCTTGTCATAGGATGATGGTATCTACTTCTTTCTATTTCAATGTATTAACGCATACTCATCCTTGGCCTCGGACTTCATTTGTAGGATGAGTAAGCCAACTTGGATTTTGGCACAAATCAAGTTGTAATGATCTTCATTTATGATCAAAAAAGTTGGGCTTTTCCTCCTTAACCTGAGCAATTACCTATGCTCAGCTATGGCAAGGTGTTTTAGATCATAGACCCTCACAGCATCTTGGTTAGATGGCACGTTGGTCAAGTTGAGGGAAAGGACAGTTGATTGGTTGAAAGACATGTTTGCTAGTTTTAAATTTGGTTTAATAAATTTTACAATTAATTTTTTAAATTAAAATTCCAGCAAGTGGAATTGTTCAAGATGCAAAGGGTTTTGACAAGAAAATGGTATGAATTGCACCTACATGTGTGATGCAAGTTGTAGTGGCAATAACATCTACTATACTTTCAATAATGTGAAAGTTCTACGTGTTGGAAAGACCAACTACACTAGCTTTTCCAATAGTTTCTACACTATGGGGTGTGCAGTAGACCATTGTATTACACAACCAACTACATCAAGGTAGGTGGTGGAAAATGGATTTTCTCTTGGCCAAACCAAGCTAGGCATTTTTTTCTCCAAAGGGGGTGCATTGCTTTTGAAAATTGGATGTGAATTTTGGTGTTCCCAATGACTACGCTAGAGTCTTGGGAGTGACTATGTTGGGTTTTCTACAAAATTTCACAATGAATGGATTTGGGTTTTTGGATGGGCTATGCTAGTTTTTAGAATATCCTAAGTGTGGATTCTGATTGGTAAAAGTTGTAGGTTTAAGGTTTGACTACACTAACCCTAGAAAGTCCAGCAACTACCTTGAAAATAATGTAGAAGTCCAAATCACCCACAACAACTATGCTAGATGTTAGTTGTGGAGGATTGAACACCAATGTTGGTTTTATGGGTAGATGCTTACAGGTTTAGATTTCAAAATGTAGAAGACTTGATTTTGGAAAATGTTTGAAAAGTGTTTTGAAAACTAGTTGGAAAAGGTTTTGGAAAATTTTTTGAGCTAAGAATTTAGGCAAAGGTCCTCCTTCTAGCATAAAAAATTGTTGTGCCTAAAAAATTCAATTCTTAGAAAAACTAAAAATTCTAGGCAAAATGGCCTAACTTTGGATCCCAAGGGCCTCCAAGAAACAAGATCCAAGGTACCTTGGATAGTCTAGCCAATCACCTAGGGACTTAGAAAATGTAAATGCGAAAGGTAAAATAAAATTGCATATTTGATCCAAAATAATCACAAAATTAAACTTGGAATAAAATCTGCACTACAAATGAACTAACAAACTTTATTAAAATAGCAAAAATGCTTAAAGTATAGATTGTATGCTCAAGTGCACAAGAAGCTTGTTTGAATGGAGCTTGAAGCTTGTTAGAGCTAGCAGGTTGTGTTCTATAGTCAAACTCTATAATCTAGGTACTCCCCAACCCCACTTGTCAAAAGCATCTTGGTAGTATTTGTCTGAATCTACAAATTTTGGATGTAAATGGTGTAAACAATGGTATTTGACTTTTGTGACAATAGGACTATGCTAAGAGTCTTAGGTGCTTAGGTGGATGCCAAATTGCTCCAAAAGTCTTATAAGTGCTAAAAAAGGATTTTTTGGTGCTCAAGGTTGCTATGATGGTATGGTTGCAAAAAATGTTCTAAAATTGGAATGAAGCATTCAAGTTTTACTTTTATAGGCTTTGAAATTGCTGGATTTGCATTGCAAATTTTTGCCATGATTGTTGATAGATTGATGTTTTTTGTAGGTGTTTCAAGCCATAATTCCTAGTGTAGTTGACCATTTATGACAAGTTTTAACACCCAAGAACCATCAAAGCTACACTAGATACTAAAAATAGTAAACATGATTTTGTGACTATGTTGGCTTCACCTCAAGTATGCTGGAGCTACTTAGACCCAACATTGATGATGCTGGGTTTTTTATTTCCCAACAGTTCCCAGTGTAGTTGCTACAATTCCTAGAAGTTTCAACATGGCCAACTAATGAAACGCTAAATAGTTGATGCATTGACTAGGCCACATATATGGGGCCCCGTATACGAGGTAGCGTCGATGCGGCCCCATCAACGCATCCCTCCTTGCGTCGACGTGGCCCCATTTGTGCAGAGCCTATTTTGGCCTATAAATAAGAGGGCCTTTCGCCTCATTTAGGAATCTTTCTAGTAGTCGTAGCGAAGCTCTTGCATTTTGTTTCCGTAGGAGTTAGAATATTTTCCCAGTGCATGCCTGCAGTGTGATGCTTGTAATTGTATAGCACCTTTATTCGAGTGTGACGTACTTGGACATGCACATGATCAGCAATAAAGATCTAGATTACTTCATCATTGCAACATTCACTTAGTTTAATTATTTAATTGTTATTATTATTTATTGTTTTCTTAGTTAATATTTATTTACCAGCATTTACTATTCTTTTTGTTAAATGTGGAATGACTATGAATTAATCATGAGCATTTAAGTGTGATTACTTGGTAACCCAATAGCGTACCTAGGATCT
>MNCI01004834.1:302102-342921 GCA_015680685.1 Gnetum montanum
GCTCATCCATGAATAAAATACTCATGTGGCTCATTGGTTGAGGTGTTATTCTATGCTATCAAGTCTCGGTGATCAATTATTTGGATAGTCAGCCCCATTACACCCACTCATCCATTCTACAAATAAGAGGTTCTGTTCGAGGGTACAGTGATATTCTTGACATTCTTAAAACTTAAAATTAATTTTGTGTTCATTGTACCCAGAATGAAGAAGGATGGACCAAGAGGGAATGATTAGGGTGTGGCATCAAGGGGACTTGCGGATTCTCTTTGGTGATGTCTGTGGGAGTTATCATGCAACGTGGTTGTACTAAGATCCTTGTAGATCTAATAAAAAATTGGAGTAAGAGTAATTAAAAGGGCACTCAAAAATCAAATGTTGTTCTAGGGGGTCCCACTAGAAAGACATGCACCCATGCCTGAAGGTTGGTGGCTTCTCTGGATCCAGTATTCAAAAAAAAAGAGAGAAAGAAACAAAAAAGAAGAAGAAGTGTCACAAAACAAAAATCACTCCTCCCTTGAACAAAATGCCAAGTGATCATACACCTTATTGATTTGGTACTCTCATAGTTGCTCATCATGGGATGAAACAATGCGATGTCACTGATTAGAGGAATGGACTTGGTCCTGATCTTGGAACGACGAGTTAATGACACCTTAATCATGCTTTACATGCAAGATTCATTGTGCCTTGAGTCAATTACCTCACATCCCAATCTCTGCAATCCCTTCTCTAATTCATTCCATCTCACTGTTCATGTATTTGTGACTCGTGTCTTATATAGCATTGAATTCATACCTCATCACGGTCGTATTAACATGTGTGTGTTTTGTTGCATTGGTATAGATTACATTTAACCCTTCTAATGCCTACGAACATCTTAAGGTGTGGTTACGCAAGGGCATACAGGTTGGAACCTGCTTTGGGGAGGACCCACTTGCGTGACTTTTGTAATTTGTACTTGTTGCATACCACCACATCATCTTATACCCTCCGAGTATTTCATTGCCAAATCTATTCTTTCTTTTTTCATCATTTTATCAAACCTTCCTCAAAACCAGGTCCGACATTAAACTTTTAGGGCAAGTTCCTCAAAAACATTTCTAACTCTAAAATCACACTAAGTAAAGAATTCAGCATTTATTAAAGGCAATGAGTAAGGTATGAAATCATTGAACTTTTTTCAATAACCTTACTAAAAATTGATGCTAGTGTGATTATAGATGGCCCCTAAAAGAAGACAACAAGGAGGACCTTCTCAAGGTGCAGCCGAACGACCTAGGGGAGGCAGCGGCCAAGGACCTCATGCAAAACATGCAAAGCAGAAGACACAATCATTCAGCATCCATCATGAAACTCTTATTACTGCATAATCTATCCAAGCAAAGGGAGGAGAGGTCAGGGCCCGAGCCTATGAAGAGGAATAACGGCTATTTGCAGCATGGCATGTCAAGGCCAATCAAGTGTTCCTGCAACTGTCGTGTCCATGAAAAGTGTCGAATCCATCAAACATTGGAACATCAGCATGGATGGCTCATAATCCTCAAATAGAAGGGGAGAAACGTCAGGTGCTTCTTCAATGATATCAATCTCAGAAGCTTGATGCATAGGACAAAGGAAAGGCATCCATGGAGGAGCCACCACTATAGGGAACCCCATGAGTTCCACAATTTTGTCAGTTTGTGTTTGTATCCCAATTTTTTCATATCCACTGCAACATGAATAAATTTCTAGTCAGTCAATAATCCCATACCTATCCACTATGTATTCAATTGAGCTTGTTCCTCACTTTCTTTGACTCGAGGACGAGTTTTTACTTAGTCGTGGGGGTATGATGAAGCGCTATATAGTTGATGCGTTACCTAGGCCACGTATACGAGGCCCCATATACGTGGTCGTGTCGACACGGCTCCATCGACGCATCCCTCCATGCGTCGACGTGGCCCCATTTACACAGAGCCTATTCCAGCCTATAAATAAGAGGGCCTTCTACCTCATTTAAGCATCTTTCTAGTAGTTGTAGCGAAGCTCTTGCATTTTTTTTTGTAGGAGTTAGAATATTTTCCCAGTGCATGCTCGCAGTGTGATGCTTGTAATTGTACAGGACCTTTATTCGAGTGTGACATACTTGGACATGCACATGATCAGCAATAAAGATCGAGATTACTTCATCATTGTAGCATTCACTTAGTTTAATTATTTAATTGTTATTTTTATTTATNTAGCATTAGTTTAGGATCACATCATACTCCTCACTCTAGACTAAACCATACGTGACAAAGCAAATACTAGTCCACGTGGGAAGACAACGAACTGCGATCAACGTGTAACAATCTAGATACCACAACTAGCTTGTCCACGGAGTTCGACCGGATTGTGCGTGAACGCTTGTATTCGTATGGTTGAGTGTAGGGGTACCTCTTCGCTCATCACCAACATAGTCATCTTAGATTTTCAGCAGTATTCACATGACTAGCATAGTCACCACATTTCCTAGAAAATTCAAACAATGCCAACATAGCTCCCCAAGGCCAACATAGTTGAGGTGAAGCCAACATAGTCACAAAAGTACCTTGCATGGGCCATGCAACCTCATGAGGGTTGTGTTGCCCCATGTAGCATCACACATCCTTGCAAGGGATTACATAATCCTATGAAGGGGTCATAGAAACCTAAACCATCACTCACCATTTCCACTCCTCCACCACTTCTTTGCCCTTCCCTATGTTGTTATTGTGTTTACTTTGCCTAATTAGTGTTGCACCCTACCTACCTCACCACCATGCTCTGTCTACTTCATGTCATCTCCTTCATGCCTCACTACCACATACTATTCACTATGTGTTTCATGCCATGCCTACTTTTCACCCACCATTTTAGTGTTCATCCTACTTGTACCTTCTATACACCACCTACCGAGACTTTGCCACACACCTACACCATTTGACAAATCCTTACTCCAAAAAATCTACTGAAATTGGTAACTATACAGACCTATAATGTCTATGAGTGATGCAAGCACCTTATCAACCTAGAGCTCATAGGTACCATGAGCAGCATAGACCCATATTAGACTAGATACCCAAAAAGACTACAAGTCTACATCAAAACAATATGAAAAAATTTAAATTTTGAAATTCACATTTAAATGTCAATCCTTGGTCAAATTCAACCAACCAAGTCAAACTGCTTCAATGGTAACAAGAGAGATAAAAATTAAAAAGTTAACTGTACTAGTCCTAGAATAATATTGGAATGGGTTACTTCTTGAGAAGTCTCAAAATTTGTGAAAATTTTGAAATTTTATAATGGCCATATATTTTGATCATAGAAATCATTTTTAGCAAACAAATAGTTTTTTCATGCAAATTTTAATCTTTCAAACATAATGGCGAAGTTAAATTTTCTATACAATACTTCAAATTTTAGTTTTTAATTTCCTTTCTTAAACTATGTTTTAACAATTTTAGGAGCTAAAATTAGTATAACTCAAGCATCTAATGTTTGATTTTAACATATAAATAGTCATTTCTAATTTTTTTGGTGTTTTGAATCTAATGGTGATGTCAAATTAATTAAGATATCCAATAATTAGGTGATAGTTTGAACTGCACCTTAGTAGGCCTATAACCTAGATCGACTAATAATGTCTAACAATTTAAGGGTTATGATTAATAAATTTGACCTTTGTAGAACCATCATGGCCTTAGGATTAGGTTATACATATAGTTAGACCGAGGTTACTAACCCCCAATTTATTATTAGTCACACTTTTGGAGTTAGTGTTTTAAGGGAGGAGGTGTAGAAAGCTCATCAAAAGTCTAGGAAATATAGCTAAGTCATTACAAACCCAATGAACCAAGAAACACATCAACCCAACTAGAAATTAGATCATTTGACAAACATGAACCATCATTAAGAATCATAACTTTATCCTATCAAGGTGTATGACACCCATGAGAAGAAATAAGTTGAGAGAGAATCTAGAAATGAGTTTGAAGGTCATAACGTACAATGTGTTTGCAAGGTGCCTAGCCAATAAAAGAAAACATCTGCTATGTTCACCTTAGGCCTTGAACTAGCACAAATTATAATACACATGCATCCTTATAAAATTATAAGATTTGAATGTTGATTCTGTTATCTATAAGAAGTCCTATCATTGAAACTCCTATACAAATTCCAATCCAATTTAAAAAAGTTACTATATGAAGGCATCTACAAGCAAAGAAGTTCTTATGGTGGTTCTTCCTTTGAACCATATAACTAGCTTATTGTAAGAACCATAACATGAATGGTTGTGCGATCTTCTACGGAGATGCTAAGTTTGAGATAATACAAAGGTTTAGATGGAGATTAGAAGACAAGATTTTCAAAATTCTGAAACTTCAATTCATAGGAAAGAAAAAATGATACAAGCTTTTGGAGAAGTCACAAAACCTTGGGATCAATACTTAAAATGCAATTATCATGAAGATTATATGTATGATTAACACACATTTGATTATCAACCCAACATACCCAAATGTCAAACTTTGTAAAGTATCTTAAGTGATTAATTAGATCAAGAAAAGCTTTGAGTATAAGTTATTTCTAACCCATACCAATCTCGATCTAGTACAATTCATCCTCTATGGAAACCTTAATGCAAAAGTTGAAAGGCATATTTATCAATTTCTAAAATATGAAAGAGTGATAAAAACCTTTGAAAAGGAAACCCAATTTGAAGAAGATTTTTTCATTAGTTCACCATAATGTTTTATTGGTTAGTGCATACTCCACCTACTTCCTTAGTAGACAAGTTGAATTCTAGAATCTAAGAATAGATGATGCTATTAGATAGTGTACATCAAGAACCACAATTCACCAATTATGTTACCATGACTACCAAAGATGGGTCAACATCCTTCTTTGTTGATACCTTAGATTACATCTAATATGAGATGCAATTCTACAGAGTCATCAAGTTGTTAGAGTCAATTTCCAAGGAAGAAGTTGAGAAGCAAGATCAAGCCCTACCATCTCAAACAAGGCCATCTAATCATATAGTCCTTATGGTAGAGTGACAACTACATTCATCAGTTTCAAAGGTTGATGGATATCAAGGAGTTAATTAACTTACTCCCATTTTTTATTTTATTCCTCTTTATTTAATTAATTTATATTTTTAAATTAGGTAAGCAAAATACTTTAGAGTTGAGAAGCAACTAGAGATATAATATATGCATAATGTAGTATGGTTACAATTAGTAATTGGTGATTAGTAGTTGATAAACACCTATTGTTATTACCTAGAGATTGAGATAATTTGTTGATATAATAAGATTTATTTTTCTAAATATTTTTCTCACTTATATTTTATTTTAAGAATAAGCAAGAGAACTTTTAAATTTTCAACCCCATATCAAAAGGAGAAATCAAAGCAATGGAGCATGGAGCATGGAGAAAGATAGTTAATTTGGACTTGTTCAAGGATGAACAAAAGCTAAGGATGATAGCTTCTTGTGTTCCCATTCCCAAATGAAGCCATTTTGTAACAAAGATAGTGTCATTATGTAACAAATGATGTATTATTATAATAAGACCTAAAAGGGCACATTGTAATAATGGGCATGTCTCTTGATGTGACCTTGGGGGTTTTTGACTTAAAGTATCTATACTCAATAATTAGAGCTCATACCAACATGCAATTGTGGAGTCAATGTAGATGAGTAATAGGTACTAGGTGAAGCAATACAGTAAGGTAACTAGCCATCCCTTTTGGCTAAGTATAGATCTAACTATGGTGGGAATGCTAAATTACCTCTAAGAGATAGATGTCAAAGGAAGATAATCCCAAGAAACCCTCAAAGCATGACCCAAATACATTATTTTTACATTAATAAAGCTTCTTTTTATTTCCTTCTAAATTTTCCCTATCACATTCATTACACATAATGTTAAAAGTTACGTATATTTGATGTTTGTCATGACATTTGAGAATAGGATGTCACAACAAAGATCACTTCTCAATTAGTTCATGGCTTAATTCTCAATTTGTTATTTCTTAACAACTTGATTGATATTTAATTAACAATGGGAATTCCTAATCCATGTCATATGTATATATCAATCGTAGCCAAGCTCTATAAACTTCTTCATTAATAATAATGAACATTTGAACATTATGCCTATTTTAGAAGAGTATAGTTAATGATTAATATGACATTTCTATAGTATGTTCTACTTGACTTTGAACTACTATTTTCTTTCTATTCCTATTTCATGGTAAGGTTTCAATAGTGAAATTGATTTCTCCAAAATTATCTTTCTCCCATAGAGGATTCTAACTTATTTCAGCTTCTTTTACCAATTTTGAAATGTTTATTACTTCTAGTAATACCAAAATTTTTGTTAGTTCTTATAATGTAGATTTATAAGCTCACAAGCAAAAATTTGTGACACCTTCTTCTAGTAATATTGTTGCAAATAAAATCCTTAATGTTTTTTTCTCATAACGTATGAGTCATTGGTTATGGATCTTATATCATGATATGTATTCATTCAAATTTTAGATTACTTGCCTCACAATCAAAATTTTACTTTGTAGTTAAATGATGTGATGCAATAACATAACATTCAAGTCATTCATGTTAAGTATTATTCTTATTTTTTTCTACTTGTTAAGCTAGGTAGTGCTTCAATGATGTAGTGTGCCCTACATATAGGATCATTTATACATAAGCATGTGGTATTAATCATTTGTAAGTGAACTCCAAATTTTAACATCCAATCTAAAGAATATTTTAAAGCTTCATGTTTTATCAAGCTATTAATCTTTTGTTGATTTTTGAGAAAGATGATTAGCAAATTATTAATCTTCTTAGTCTCATTAAGCTTATGTAATCTATTTCCACACCATTCAGTTCACATAGACAATTTTTTCCTTTCTAGAAACTAATATTCTTAACTATACAAAGGAATTAGCATTTCAAGCAAGCAAAACAACTTACATTGAGCCTACATATTATAATTTTCCTAATTCTTGCAACTTCTATCATCATGAACGACATTTTTTTAATATTTGTCATTTTCTACTAAAAAAAGATACCATGAAAAATAAAAAACATCTTAAAGTTGAGCATTGGGGAAAAAAATAATCTGAAGCTAAACATATGAAAAATTAGGTTAATGTTAACAATAAAAATAATCTTATTATTGTTGGAAACCAATCTTCTTAACTATACAAAGGAATTAGCATTTCAAGTAAGGAGACTTACATTGAGCCAAGTACATATTATAATTTTCCTAATTCTTACAACTCCCATCGTTATGAAGGATATTTATTTAATACTTGTCGTTTTCTACTAATAAAAAAAGATGCCATGAAAAAGAAAAAGCATCTTAAAATTGAGCATAAAAAAAAAACCTAAAGCTAAACATATGAAAAATCAAGTTACTATCAACAATAAGAATAATCAAATAGCAATAAAAAACCCAAAGAAGACAAAAGATTTTGTGAATGTTTTTACTTGTACTACATAAAGTATTGGTTAGTTCGAATAGATTGTTCATAAGAACAATGTTAAGTCAAAGATCAAAACTAATATTACCAAACACATTATAGCTAATGGTGAAGATTTAAAAGAATGATTATAAGTATGTCCCAAGACATATAGCCAACAAGATACATTAGAAGAATTATAGAGAAATATAACGATGCCACAAGTATGATTCAAACTAGCAACTTCTTGCCTAAAAAGACAATGAGCTAAGCACTTGATCCATCTATCCTTAGCGATGACAATTAAATTTGAAATGAGAATACCTCTAGAAAAATATCTATTAAGAAAGATAAATATCATATCAATAATCACTATCCCTAAATCTTCCTTCTTAAATAAATTTCTATGGCTCATTATTGCTTCAACACTTCATCATCCACTTAACTTAACGAGAAGCACCTTGCTTGTAATAATTAAGAAATCCCAATGTATTTAATATAGTTAAGTTACATCGATAATTCTACACTTTTGAAAGAGTTCAATCCATCCAATGCAAAGGATTGTATTTATTCTTCTACATCAATATGAGGATTCAATTTATTAGTATAATGGGTTGTGATTAGTACTTCTACACACTTGCAAGAGTGTGATTCATCTAATATGATAGGTTGTGTTTGTTCCTATATATCCTTTGTGGAAATTCAACACATCCAATGTAATGTGGTTGCAAAATTGATTATATCATTTCAACCTATATCAATTTTTAGAATAACAAAATATTTAGGGAAATCTCATAAACATGTATTACCCCAAATTAGGCAGATGAACACAATCATATGATTTTTTGTTGTATAATTAATCATATTTTAAAAGATTTTAAAAAGCTACAAATCAACATTTCATAGGATCTTACAACTTGGACTTGGCTAGATTGAACTAGATGCATTAATAAACTTTGAAGTACTTTGCTAACATGTGATTTTTCAAATTTGGAAGGAAACAAATAGAAAAAATTTTAAAGGAATAAAAACCAATCTAGATAAGGTATAGTAGCGAGTAGTAAAAAAAATTTAAAAAGTATTATATATAAAATGAGATTTGACTACAAAAATATTAAATCCTTCCAAGATTATAATTTTTATTTCTGAAGGTAAGATTGTCTAAGCAAGTTGCATCAATAAGATAGGTTTCAGATGTGTGATTCACCAAGCCAAAAGTTAAAGCATAGCGAAAATGTTAACCACACAAACTCAATCATAGTATGTTTTCTAGAGACCAAAAGATGGTTGTAGTTTCTTCACCATGAGCTAGATTGAAAGTTGTAGTGTAGATAATGAGATAGTTGCAAGTTGCAGTGGATTTTGAAAATCAAGAAACAAAAGTATTATTATTATTGGTAAAATTGTAAGTTAACTGTAAGTCATCATAGATGTTCAAACCAAGATTGCAAGTTGTAATGCGGTTGATGAATGCTACAAATGAATGAAAAGTCATGATTTGCATAGAGAAATCTAGAGAATGACCATAATTCAACCGCAAATGAACTCTAGGATCACAATATCATATGCTTTGCAACTTAAAAAACAAGATCACTTCAAACAAAGAGTTTTAAGGTAAAGTGAACCTAATCCTTCAAGGAATTACAATAATGGAATTATGTGAGGACAAATCTAGCATGCATTAATATTTTAATGGGATTTAAACATAAACTTGAGGGGGAAATGCTCTATTCTTTGAAACTTAAGAAATCAACTTAAAGGAATGAGGAATCTCATAAAAATAACTAGATTTAGGTATTGATTCCCTAGAACTCGTTTTAACATTCAAAATCATGCTTCAATAAGTTGACAACCATGAAATGACATATAATTAAGAGATATAATATGTTTCAAGAGGATCCACAAGAATTACCTCAAATCAAAAATGAATTGATGAACGATAATTTGGAGATGATGATGAGCAACAAGTATACCCTATGTGCAACCATACGAATCACTAACCTTCACTCAGCAATCCGGTCAAATTCCAAAAGCTTTAGGTTTGTAAGTACATTGGTTGTAGAAGGTGAAACTAACTGTTGCAATCGTTATCTTCCCAATTCCACTTGTGAAGTACAAGTGTATTGTCAAATGTAACCGAGGCAAATGATTTTTATCATTTTCTATTTTATGAATTAAGTCACCTAAGAGCAAGAATAAAAAAATAAAGTAATTAATTGTTTAACTAATCACTAGCTAATATCTAACTAATCCTAACGTAAGCATCTGTTCCCACTTTCCGTACACATCCTAAACATGTATAGCGCTACTGGGTTACCAAACATTAAGAGTTACTGAAATTACCAAATGTTAAAGGCATGCTCGAAGTGGTCATACTTATGTGCTACTATTTAATCTATATTAATTAATCACTTAATTACTTAAAAACATTAAAGTAAATTGCTTGAATATTAAATGCATACGTAAACAATTAATCTATTTCAAATGTTGCAAGGTTTATCAGAAAAGCTCGTCTTTATTGTTGTCCACACTAAAGTGCTCAAGTACAATAGTGCTCAAATAAAGATCCATGCAATCTTTAACTCCAACTACATGCACTCAAAAAATTGCAAAAGCTTCACCACAACTATGAAAAGATTGCCATAAATGCGACAAGTAGGTGTATATTTATAGGTGGAAACAAGGTGCCTCGTCGACAAGTACATGTCGACGAGTCAAACACTAAGTTGATAATAGCCCAATAATGATAATTCATCAAATGATATTGAAACTAGCTTAGATGTAATATAATTATGTAATTCAATCATAAAACATATAAAGTTATCTCAAAATCATAAAACATAAATTGAGAGATATAAACATCATAAAATACCATAAACTTACCTCAAAATCATAAATTTGCATCATAAAACATTCAAAATCATGCTTTAATAAGCTTACAACCATGAAATGATATATAATTGAGAGATATAATATGTTTCAAGAGGATCTACAAGAATTACCTCAAATCAAAAATGAATTGATGAATGATAATTTATAGATAATATTAAAACTAGCTCAAATGTAATACAATTGTGTAATTCATTCATAAAACATCATAAACTTATTGAAACTTATAGAAATTTAATATGCATGAAGCATAAATAAGAGATGAAAATATTGTGAAGTGTTCTGAAATATATGAAATTATGTAAAATCAATATAAGAAAATTGAGAAATCATTGTGAGATTCAATGATTTGTGAGATTTGTACAATGAGTATGAGTTGAATAAAATAAAAATCTGAACTAGAATATCAAGCAAGAATGTGAAACATTGTAAGACAATATCATGTTCGATCTTCTCATTGGCTTTGTCAAGTATTGCAAATAGAGTTTGTGAGCCTTGCTTCCTTCTTCATGTATTTGTGAGTTCTTCCATATCAACTTACAAACTCATCCTCTTAGGGACTTGTAAAATTTATTTGTATTTACTCGCCTAGCTATTTTCTTAAACTCCAATATACTTACACAACCTTTACAAACTAGTGTTATCTACTTTCTTATATCTTCTTTTGGATCATTGAAGTTATCTTTTGAGTCACCACCATTTTTGGTATTCCTCCTTTCTCTTTCTGCAAGCTCACATGAACTTATGTTCTATATAGACCAATGATAAGTGATTCAAGTGGTTAGCTCATTGTGTTGTTTGGTAGTTGCTAGGTTGAGTGAAACTTAAAAACATTGTTATATTCCTCTATAATTCCTCTAAAGTTTCATGTTGGATGTATATCTTGGAAATGTTCTTATAGTTATTCTTTTAGGTTGCAACAACCCTTGAATAAACCCATTGACATATTTGTAACCTTATTTGCCTAGTAGATTCATTATTGAAAAAGTAACAATTGCATGCTTAACTTACAATCATACCAATTTCTTTTTATTTGTTTAAAAAAATACATAAATCTCGACAAAAATGATTAGGATTCCAATTTACAAGAACATTTCTTTGGGCATTCTAACAAAAGTTATATAATTGAAGCAAATTCTGTGTTGACAAAACTTGGAACACAAAGTGTAAATTGGTTTTACGTCCGTGAAACATTTTGCCTGAAAGTAAAACAAAAAAAGGCACATATGTAATCAAAAAACCTAATTTTTAATTTGTTTGACTTGTGTGGTTATTGCGTACACAACAACATTAGGTAAGGTGGTAAGTATTGAAGTAGAAGTAGATTCAGGCAGAGGACCATTCCATTCCATTTATAGCTTGTATTATAAAAATATGAATCATTTCTGATTTTATATTGTCCAAAGTAAAATGCACACTGCACCACTAACACTACATGAATGCTTGCAATGTTCTCTAAAGTTATTAGCATTACCATAATTCAAACTGATATATTTGCCTTGCCATTGGATAAAGTAACCGTCTTTATAAATGACGATCGTATCTGGGAAGAGTCAATCTACCCAGAGATACCGTACGCCCTTAACCATAAACTTCCTGCTCATCGAGAAGGCATTATTGCTATCTTCCATGAACGTGTGCTCTGCTGTATGTTGTTGATTAAACCTCCCTGAATTAACTCCTCTTCTTTCGTAGCATGTTTCGCATAAATCAAAGCCTACATCTTCGGTGCAGTCGCAACATTTATATCGTTTCCCAGTAATTGGATATGCCTGCAATTTACAGAAGCAAACACTCAGCCCTCATTGACAGTCTGCCAAACAATTTTTAGGAAAAAAAATTCCTTCACAGCCCTCCAAGACCTAAACAACTACGAAGCATAGCTATTTTTAGGCTATATGGACAGCAGAATAAGGAGAAAGAAAGAACAGCTACTTAGGTTAAACAATCTGCAGTAGCGTTACAATGTTTGCAGTTTTCATAATAGAAATATTCCTACCCCACAGTCATCACATCCAACTCCTATGTGTACAGTCACTGACTGCTGATGGTCTTCTGTCTGTATGTCAACAGGTGGCTCTCCTGAGCTAGTTGAACCTGCAATGAGAGTAATGTTGAGCATGCGAGTTTCTTCCCTATCAAATAAAAATAAATCATGCAAAAATAAACAAAAGAATCAGTGTAAATTTCTATTTTTTGATAGGTTGCAAACAGGGACCACTAGAAATAGTGAAATCCATGGAAAGTTGACAAGTCGGCTTTCTTTGTTCTTCATATTCACTAGGAAATGCTTGCTTCAAGAAATTGTGCAGAACCAGGCAAACAGATGGTTTATCTCCAGGGTTTACAGACCGGCAAACTTTACAGCTTACGGTTCTTCCATTAGAGCTTGTGATGCATGAATTACAATACACTGTCAATATCAAGAAACTAATCAATTTATTACACGAACAAATTGTGCCACAAAGCAGTTAAAAAGGAATGTACGTTTTGTACTGTAAACTTGGAAGGAAAGGAATGCCATACCATGTCCACAGTTAAGGACTGAAGGAAAATGAAGTAACTTTTTACAGGAAATACACAAAGCGTCATCCACAGTGATTCTGTCCATCACGTTATGACCGTCCAAAGACATTCCCATTTCATTATCAGGACTGGCTGATTCCCTCTCTTTGTGAAGAGAAGGCAGGTCGTCAAAGTCTGCACAGTTCCCCTTGCCAGAATCTGAAGCTGCACCCACTTGCAAACTTCCAGAAACAACATGATTCGGGGTCATTGCCAAATCATCCGGCATTGAGTTCTTCATAGATATAGAAGTATGATGTTCACTAAGCTGGGGTGAGAATGTGTTCATTTGCCTCTCTTTTTCTACAGAACAGTAAATGGTGCAAGTTAAGGCACCTGAAGAGTTAAATGACAAGAAAAGAAGAAATTCTAAAAAATGCACTTCCAAAGCCAAAATCCAAAAGTCAAAAACACAAATGACTGGAAAGACTAGTGACAATATGTCAAAAATATTTTCTCTAATAACATGTTACCATAAACTGGCATGCAACTGCAACAAATGTTTACAAATATATTAAAAGCATGCCTAGTATTTCTTCTGCCCGTTGCCTATACTCCACCGGAAACAGCTTCAAGAGTAAAAAGTGCAGCAGTTCACAGACTCTACGAAAGTGAGAGAAGGGTTCCCGGCAGAGTGCACAGTGAGATACACCAATCGAATTCATCGCTCGATGATTGCACCAAAAGCAGAAAATATGTCCACAAGCTGCAACATAAAAAAAAATAACGGAAATCTTCCAATAAATAAAAGAGAACATGAACCTGTAAATCAGGTAGCATAGGAAAAACCAGGCCCATAATGTAGTTAAATCCAAGATACTCACATTGAACAATAGGTTTGTATACTAATTCCCTGTAACCACAAAAGAGGAACAATCAACAATTTTAGCACATTTATTTAATTGAAAAGAAATAAAATAGTAATCATTAGAAAATATACTGTGGACAGGTGCTATTCTTTCTAGAATATAGATATATATATATATATGAGCATGTGTCAGATAAGAATGCACAGGTCCTTTGAACATTAAAAAATTTGGTAAAAGTTTATGAAATGGTCTTTGCAAAAAATCTGTGCAATTCAAAACAAAAGCTTTCTAGAGATCTTTAATAAAAAAATATAGGCAATACAAAATAAAAGTAGAAAATACAATTAAATAAACATAAAAATAACTACCGCATAAGTATACAGGCATAGCATAATGTATATAAATTCCTTCATTTCTTCACTACCAACATCTGTTTTAGCTCTTTGGAGGGTGGCACAACCAATTGATCCGGCACCCGTCAGACCCTCACCTTTCATGGCTATTTACAAGCGGTGTCAGCCTGTTGAGGGGGCTTCTTCCTCCTCTGCCCTTGCAACATGAGACAACATGGCAGAGTTGGGGGAGACCAACCAACCTTCGGATTTGAGGGAGCAGATTCTGCAGGCTCAGAAGTATGTGCACTGGAAACTGCAAGCCAAATTCCAAGAGGACCTCACGAAGGTGACAGCTGAGGTGGAAGCAAGGGTGTGCAGAGAGGATCAGGCTAAGTGGGAGGCAGAGCTACTCAAGCGGCTGAGGAGGATAGGAGGCAAACAGACCTAAGAGATGCCATGATTAGGAACGAGTTGGAAGACCAGCCACATGCGTAGATCTGGGAGGATTTGCTCAGAGAGGAGAAAGAAAGAAAGCTGCATGAGGAGGAGGAGTGGGTTCAGGACATACTCAAAGAGTAGCAAATGAGGAGCTGCTAGGATGTGGCTCACGAATCTAATGCCACTGCTGATTTAGGAATGGGAGATGTCCGTACATTGTACTAGGTATCAACCGAAATGCTAGTGGACTGCTTTACATCACTACATCCATCCAGATCACTGCTGCCGGGCTTCATTCCAACAGGATTAGAACTCTACTGTCTAAAGACATAGCAAAGGGAAGACAAGTACAAGGAATTCCAGGAGGCAGCTGCTTTTATGACAGCCAAACACCACAAAGCTATCCTAGATGTGATACACTCCCAAGAAAAGGCCCAATGCCCATGTACTAGGTTGTCGCACTCCATCTAATGGGATTTCGTTGTTGGTCTAATGGGATTTCGTTGTTGGTCTGTTGTTGGGGGTCCATTTGTTTTGTTGGGTTGTTAGTGTGGGGGCTTTCTTTTCTTGCCTTTGTTTCTCTAGGATTTTTGTGGGCCAGCTTTTGTTTTGCCCCGGTCTCATGCATCCCAATGTTTTATTCTATTTTCTCATTTTTGCCCTTCTGGGGAGGGTTTCCCCAAAAAAATTTGCCCGATTCCGCCTAGGGGATGTTTAACCCCAGAGCAATTTTGTTATGGGGTATTCACCCCCAAGGTCATTGTACATAATGTGTTCGGATATTAATACAACCTGACCTTTACTTTTAAAAAAATGTCAGCTGATGGAGCAGACCCGATGTTGTCAGGAGGAAAATTGGAAGCAGAAGCTGCATTTTGAGTTGGAGGAAAGGCTCAGGGCACAGATGCAAGCTAAGAGGGTTTGGGCTAAGACAGGAGGTCATACAGATGCTGGGCAGACCAATCCTGCCTTTGGGGGACGGGGTTGGGTCGCTGGTTTCTGGTGCTCTTCCTTGTTTGGGTTTTTGGGGGATAGCTTCTTTTTGTTGATTGTCATGTCTCTACCGGCATCCAGGGTTGGGCATTAGGCTAGGAGGTTTCTCGGAGTATGATGGTTCTTGTTGCTTCAACCTGGGAGATTTGGGGTTTGGGACCCACTCCTGACGTCTCAATCTAAGGCAGTTTGGGGGTTTTTGTGATTGTGATCTCGTTGCTTTGTACATAGATTTCTTTCCAGTAATCAATCCCAATTTTTCTCAAAAAAAAATGTCATTGACAAAATATTGTAGTATTTTGTTTTTGCATAACCTTTGTAATCCTTTGCTAGTTTTTTAATATGAAAAATTATAACTTTTAGATGAAACAATACGTTTCTTTGAAACAAACATAGTGACCTACTTTTTCACGTGTGACCATAGTACTTTGTGTTGTTCTACATTGCCGTGTAGACTTGAATTTATTTTGCAACTTAGCTATGCTTTGAGATGTATATTGTACTGGTATGTCAATTTGAAAACATTTATTTAGGTAGTTTAAGGAAATTTTCTATTTATTTCCAATTTCTCTTTAATTATTTACTATTTAAAAATAGAAAAATATATATTTATTAACTATATGAGAACAGTAAAGGATAGGAGCATTCTAGAATAAGAAATATGATCCATGGTTTATTCTCGTATTTTACCGCAAATTTTAATTTGTTAAATATTTTAACTAATTAAAATATGTCAAAAATTTGATGTCAGAATACATTCAAATTTGGTTAACTCACTCAATTTTGCATGTAGAATGTAGATATATAATTAATTTCTTTATTCATCTAAATTTTGATATTTTAATGTTAAATGGTTAAAATGGTACCTTGAGCACCTACACATTCTTTCATTCGATTAAAACTTTTGCCTATGTAGTTACGGCATGTTTGTGCTCCTTTAACTGACTCAGCATGTGTTAAATATTATATATGTTAAAAGCTCAATATCACTGTCTTTTGCTAGCCAAAATATGGCAATTCTGAAACGTAGACAAGAGGTCGAAAATAAATTAGAAGCTCTCTTTAACCTTATAGAGATAAAGTGATTTCAAAAAGTTAGAAGTTAGTTCACAAGTGAAAAGTTAATGAAAAAAATAAGTAAATAGTATGAGGATATGTTTGATATTACTTATGGGACATGCTCATGACAACATGCATTTTTAAAAAAATATTTATGGCTTGCTTCATATTAATGGTTAAAAAAGAACATAGGGTTCATTTAATAGGGACTTGAGGTTCTCTTGGGTGTTGTCATTCTTACACGTCCACTCTCTCATGACCTTGTTTGTCCAAGTGAAGTAATAGTTGCTGCCAAATGCACCTTGGGCTGTTTCTAAAGGTTGTTTTTGGCTAAACCTGACCAGTATGACTAACTGGCTGCTCATGACTGAACCTGGGTTGTTTTCTGTCAATTTAAGAGACTGTTAAGAGAAGAATTTGTGAGAGTTACGAAAAATATATTAAGGATTCAAAACCCACTGAACTTTTGTAAGTGGTTTTTTCTTCCTCAAAATTGAACCAACCCCAAAGGTATATATTCCTAACTTCTTATAGTTTTAATTGGTAATGAATGCATGTGTCTCAGCTTGGAAAAGTTGAGGGGCTCTCTCTCTTGTTAGACTTGTGGGTTCCTTTGTGGATTATCAGTGATAGAGTTCTTTTATGGATCATGCATGGATTTTTTTTACGCAATGAATTTGTCTCTTGGGCATGAATGTACTGGGCTCGTGTGGCCTACAAGGGCTTAGCCTTTGAAGGTGCTTTATGGTGTTAGCACCCACCATTTTACCCAACCTCGGTGTTCTTTTTCTGTGGGCTACAGAATGCTATAGGGTTGGAGGTACTTGAGATTTGACAGCTGAATGGCCAAAGGGTCTATTGAGTAATCTTTAAAATAAAAAGAAATTATGCATATTAATGATTTTGTCTCGCTCTGTGATGGGGGGTTCCTCACCCATTGTTCAGTTTCCCTATAATTCTGTTTTTTCTTTTCATATAATTTTCCTAGCCTTTTCTCCAAAACAAAAACATAAGATAGCAAACAAAGGTAGTCAAAAACGCTAATGTCAAGAACCTCACTTGGGATGAATTTACAGAGATATTTAATAAAATAATCACTCATTTCCACATAGATTAAAAGAGGCAAGAGTTCAGGGTTCAACATGTGCATCTGGTAGAGATCAAATTAAATGAACTAGTGGTTCTTTTTTAACTAGGAAAGAATGTTGAAATTAAATGAACCAATGTGGATGTTGGATGTTACTAGGAAAGATCAAATTAACTACTTTGCTATGGGTATGGGCGGAGCACACAGAGTGAGCAGAGCAAGCAAGGTGAATGAAGTGAGCAGCTACAATGCACGCAGAGAGGGCGGTAACAGTATGCACAGCAATGGTGGACTGACCAGCCCATGGGTTGGGGCGCTACTCCCTATGCAGAAAGAATGGGCACCATGAGCCTAACTGTAGGGCTCAAGATGGGGGAGCAAGGCTGATGCAAGCTGAGACCTATAAGCTAGGAGATGGTGGGGGCCGGATGACTGTTGGGCACAAGGGACAGTTGTTGGTGGATGCACAAGTTATGGGGCAGAAGAGGGTCAACTCGAACCACTGGTCACTCATTTGTTGCATTGGGCCTTCGAGGAATTAGAACCCCCAATCTTTTCAGTTCGAAGCAACTTGGCTGCTCAAGCCCTAGTTGCAGCCTTTAGTTGAAGACATCTGGGGGCAGACTACAGGCCAGGCCATTGGGATCCTAGGAATTTTCTACAGGAGGGGCTCCTTCATTTGAAGTCGGCTATCCAATCCTCACCTGTAGAGGAAAAATTTTCATTCTAGACAGGCCATACTACCCTTCAGACCCAACTAGCCTAGGTGCAATCCCAACAAGAAGCTGGGGAGGATCTGCAAGATGAGGAACAAAACCTTCTAATGCAACTGCAGGCACTTGACTTGGAAGAGGAAATCTATTGGAAATAAAGATCACAAGTCAAATGGCTCAAGGAGGGTGACAAACAAACAAAATTCTTCTTTGCTACAGCCAAAACACATGGGTGGAGCCAAAGACACAGGCTAGAGGCTAACACGGGAGAGATGGTTGATGATCCGAAGGACATGGCCAAAGAATTGGCACGATATTGGGAGACAATCTAGGCAAAGTGGCCCACAGTTTCCATGTCTATTCGAGTTCCGGGGGTGCTAGACGAAGAGGATAACACTAGACTACTAACCCCATTTTCCTGGCATGAGCTAACAACAACGGTTGGGGCCATGCCTGGAGGGAAGGTGCCTAGACTGGATGCTTGGAGTCTCGAATTCTTCAAAACTTTCCTTGATATTGTGGGACCCAACATCCTAGACACCTTCAATCTAATGCTGGCCAAGAAGTAGGTCCGCCATGAGCTCAATTGCTCTTGAATCGTGTGCATTCCTAAACGTGTTGATGCTTCCTCTCCGGAACATTTCCAACCCATTGGGGTCTGCAACATGCTAATTTGCATTCTCTCTAAGATGCTTGTGCGAAGGTTGGCTCCCCTCATGCCCAAACTAGTCGAGGATAACCAAACGGGATTTTTTCAGGGACAACCCCTACAAGACCAAGTCCTCCTCATGCAAGAGATCTTCTACTCTCTTCGTCTTTCAAAGTTCCTTGGGCTATGCCTCAAATTAGACATCCCCAAGGCATATGATACGATCAACTAGGAGGTGCTTGCCGCCATTATGCGGCAAAAAGGCTTTGACCCAAGTTTTATCCAGCTCTGCATTCACCTGCAATCTTTGGTTAGTTTCTTTTTCAATGTGGAGGGGGGAGGAGGGATTACGGCAAGGGGACCCTCTTTCACCATTACTTTCTAGTATCAGTATGGACCTTTTGCGATATTATTGCAAGGCTGCGAGCATAGGAGGCCTAAAAATTGCTACGGTGTAATGTTTGGCTGAACACTATGCAGATGACACGATGTTGCTCAGTCAGGCTGGGGTCCCACAAGTGCGTGGCATTAACCTAGCACTTAGCTAGATGGCTGCCGAGCTTGGTTTGGTGATAAACCGTGCAAAGTTGTCTGCACACTTCCTCAACATGGACACTCAAGTGAAAGACTAGGTAGGGCCGAGACCAAGTCTTGACCCCTCGGGGTTGTCCTCACCTGGGCCTCCTAATCGAATCTACCTGGGCTATCGGGGATTGGGCCTGTGGTGGTTTATTCATGGAAGCAAGTTGGCCATCAAGAGTTGAGTGCTTCCAATCCTATGGCAGGGATGAACGTGTCTCTGCAGACAGCGTCAAGACACGAGGTTTTACGGAATGAGGAGTTGCAGCGCGTGGCGGCGGAGGTAACAACCGCTGCTCGTGCTGAAGAAAGGCATGATTGGGAAGCCAAGTGAGACAAGGCCTCGCGCATGCACAGGCTAAACTGGAGACTCATTTCCGAGAATGGGAGCAAGGGCTGCTTCAGTAGCAAACTTTGCTGATAGAGGCTGCCCAAGCCCAGCTGGCTAACAAGTTCCACGCTCAGATCCATGAGGAGGTGTTGCAGGAGGAGGCTACTCGTAGAGAGCACGAGAGGACGGATTGGGCACAACAAGAACGAGAACAAGATGAGGAAAGATAGAGGCAGAGGTAGTTGGACCTGGCACACGAGCAAAGCGTGCGCCAATGGCTTCAGGAGGGGCGCTGTCCATACATTATTCTAGGCTTAAACTGCAACTGCTCATGGGGGGTGCTCCAATGACACATCCATCAAATGTCCGCACATTTCCGCCTGGATGGGGGGATGTCGATTGAAAAGTGGAATCGACGAGAGGCTTCCATGCAAGCAATTCAGTAGGCCGCTAGTTTTGTAGATTCCGAATTGCACCGTAACACATTGGATATTCTCCACACCCTCAAGTGCCCGCACTACACATCATAGACCACCCACATATCCATCGTTCCAAGCTGCAGTCCCCGTTGTTCCCCAACTGGCTGATCTGGCCTTTTGTGCTATGATTTTATAATGTAAGTCTTTGTTGTTTGTTTTTGTGGTTGGGGTTCTCCTCCCCACCACCCCCCGCCCATCCTTTTAGGGGAGGGGGGGTGTGTGTTGGAGGGCATGGGGGTGGCATTCCACAACAACCCCACCAACCCAACCTGACGCCCCCCCACCCCCCACCACCATCACGTGTCTACATCTCCATGAAGGTGCTAACCTAGAACTGCCAAAGCCAGGGTACCTCGTACAAAAGAAATACCCTACGAACAATGGTGAGGGAGGCCGGTTGTGAGGTTGTTTGTTTGCAAGAGACCAAGGTACAAAGGACCAAAAGGAAGTTGCTGATCTAGGAGGGATGGATAACCCAAATGGTGCCTAGCAAGGGACATGCAGGAGGGCTGGCCATTTTGGTCAAAATCCCAATCACTTTTGTTGATGAGTCGGATTGGAGCCAAACTATCCACGTGCCACAAGCAGATCTCTAGATAACAAATTTTTATGGAGCGCAAAACTAGGAGATCCGGATGTAGGAGCTTAGACAAGTGGCAGGGGTCATCCCCAATCTTGCCAGATGGTTGTTGCTAGGAGATTTCAACTAGTAGTTCTATTGTTGGGAAAAATCTGGCCATGATTGTACTGATCTGCCGATGGCTAAGGCATATCACAAGTTTCTCCGTCAGTATGAGTTAGTTGACCTAGAGATCATGGGGTGTAAATTCACTTGGAGCAATCGTAGGAGAGGCACTGATCGAATCCAGTCCAGGATCGATTGTGTTTGGGTGAGTGAGCACCTCATGCTAGAATGTGACATCACGGCGGAGGGAAAGGAGAGACAGGCTTCAGACCACCACTCCATTTTGCGCCAGCTACAGTTGGGGGAGAGACAGGAGCCTAGGCCTTTCAAGTTTGAATGGGCTTGGCTACGCAAAGCCTGGTTGAAACCAATGGTGGTGGCAATTTGGGGAGGTTACACTGGAGCACAAGAGCCTCAACAATTCCTGAGGGATGGGTTGCAGGAACTGAAGAACAGTATCAAGGCCAGAGCATTCGACGACAAGTATAGCTTCCAAGGATACATGCAGCAATTGCAGATGGAGTTGCGGGAGATACAACGATTGTAGGAAATGGGGGAAGCTAGGGGCATTGAAGAACAGAAGCTACTCGACAAACTCCAAGAGCTAGATAAGGAGGAAGAGAGCTACTGGCAACAGCTGTCGAGGGTGACTTCGCTACGGGAAGGGGACAAACAGATGCTGAAAACGCCAGTTTACTACGTCCCTTCTCACAAGAGGAGCTGCGACGGGCTTTGAAGTCCATGTAGTCCAACAAGGCTCCAAGACCGAATGGATGGCCAATTGAATTCTTTAGGGAGTATGAGGATCTAGTGGGACCCAACTTACTGGATGCATACAATAGTATGCTCAGTTGGCAGTAGGTTAGGAGGGAAATCAATTGCTCAAGGGTAGTCCTACTACCCAAGGTCCCAAACCCAACAGCACTAGGACATTTTCAGCCTATCGGGGTCTACAACACGCTGTTGCGTGTCTTTTCCAAAATGTTAGTTGGACGCCTTGCGCTGCTAATGGGGAAGTTGGTTGGAGAGCATCAAGAAAGGTTTGTTAAGGGCAGATACCTGCAGGACCAGGTGTTACTCTTGCAAAAAATCTTGCACTCAGTGAAGAGCGCTAGATTTCCAAGCATGTGCATCAAACTGGACATAACCAAAGCTTATGACATTGTGAGTTGGAGGGCACTCAAGACGATGATGATTGACAAGGGATTTGATGCAAAGTCTATCAATCTTTGCATTCAAATACAACAAAATGGCAGCTATTTCCTTGACAGATGGGAGGCTCTGTGGGTTTCTGAAACAGGGAGAGGGTTGAGGCAAGGGGATCCGCTGTCACCGCTCCTATTTATCATGGTCATGGACTTGTTTAAAGATTATTGCCTTGCCGAGGGTGTTCAAGGGTTGCAGGTTGCTAGGGTGCACAGTGTGGTAGCCCATTACGCAGATGATACGATGGTATTTTCCAGGGTTGTGGTGCCGCAAGCTACGGCCCTATTACGGCCAATGGAGAGGATGCAGAGGGAGATCAGCCTAGAGGTCAATAAAGGAAAATCAGTCATCTATTGCACCCACATGGAGGGAAGGGTGCAAGCCAAAATTGTACAGACATTGGGTATTCTACCAGGCCATGCACCTGACACATATTTGGGAATGCCTATCTTTGACTGGAATAGGCAAAGGACTTGGCAAGGATTAATTGAGAGGGCAAAGCAACAAACAGCACTTTGGACTGGCCAATTTCTATCTAGAAAAGAGAAGATGGTGCTGGCCGCAACGATTCTAATGGCAATAGCCTAGTTTACAACATCCATGACAAAACCTCCAACCACGGTGGTGCAAAAGATTGATGGCATTATGAGGGAGTTCATGTGGTCAAGAGGTAAAGGGGAAAAGAAAATGCACCTGATGTCGTGGATAGTCACAACGTGGCCAAAACTGACGAGGGGCATTGGTATTTTGGGATTTGGAGATGAGATGGCATTGGTCACGCATCGGTTGTTGAATAGGTACATGGGGCAGAGTGATGGGGCAACGATGTGGGTGCAGATGTTGCGATAGAAATATCAATGATGGGAGGTGCATCTGGAGTGCTCACAGCTCTAGAAGAATTTCTACCAGCATGCTACCGTGGTGGAGCAGCTTGGTTTGTTGGGGCAACACCCAAAGGAACTGGTCAAGTTCCGATACCCACAGGATGAGGGATGGGCTGCAATCTAGAAGGGTCGTCTCCCCAAAAAAATCAAGGCATTCATATGGTTGCTAAAACATAGGGTGCTGCCAATGAGGGCCACGTTGAGAGAGAGAGGGATCAACATGGATGCCAGCTGTCCACGCTGCCAAGAGGCACCTGAAACATTGCACCATCTCATCTATGATTGCAAGATTTCGCAAGAGGCATGGCTGGCCGCCAACATATCCCCCACCATAGGTTTTCATGGAGATTCCTTGCCCCTTGCTCTGCCATGCGTCCTGTGGAAACACAGGAATTATCTGATTTTTCGTGGACAACCAATTCCTTCAACTGTGGTGGTGGTCTGAGAGGCGTGTGGGTTGTGGAAGGAGGCCACTAAGGCCATGGAGCAACGCCTACTATTTAAACCATCATGGACAAAATTCTCTAGATTGCCCAAATTATGGGTGCTAGTGGAACAGAGGGGGTGGGTGGAGATGCTCAAGCGCATGGAGGAAGAGCCAAACCTACCTACTCAGCAATTCTACAACAACTGGGTAGAAGACACCACACAGTATAGGGGCAAGAGGATTGAAATTACGACACAGACACTAACTGCTGCACTAGGGGTGGAGGACATAGGGGCAGTTGTGGCATCGGTCGCGAGGGCCCAGGATAATGTGAGGGGATTCTTCATCAGACACATTCCTAGGACCGCTAGTGGGCACATCCAGAAGTCTGGGTTGCAAGGTGTTTGGAGAGATGCGCCACTCTTGGTAGAGGTATTTTGTGCAATCAGGGTACCCCCACAAACTAGTGGGGGTACATTTCACTTTCCTCAAGCACCTTCAGTAGGGCTCACCGATGAACCTACCTCGCTTTTTCTAGGATTCTTTGCATAGAAGGAGGTTGGGGAGGCATCCTAGAGTTATCCTAGCACTTTGGCATGGGGGTGTACCAATTGTACACCAAGTGCCAATGATCATGTACCAAAGAAGGCGACGTCAAGGGACATTTGCTAGGGAGCAGGTACTGCAACACCAAGGCGTTGAGATGGAGGGTGCAGGAGCAACAACATCCACAACCATGGAAGAATGGCTGCTAGAAGAGCGTCGCTTAACAACTAAACAAGCAAGGCTGGAGCAACAGGCATTGTGATAGCTCAGATGGAAGGACATGCAACAAGAGGCCCATAGAGAAGGAAACGAATCATGCCTGCAAGACCTCAAGTGAATGGAGGCGGTGTTTTGAAAGCACTGGACAGGACTTGAGCAGCTCAAAGTAGAGAATCAGCAAATAATGATGCTTGGGCTGGGGTCAACTAGGCAACAAATTGTGGCTAGCACTAATGCATCAGAGGCCTTGGCTGCAGCTGAGAGTTGGGGATCCGGATCACATTTTGCCAAGACCGCAGGGTGCAGTAGTTCAAGGACAGACGTGGGCAGGTAGTGCTATGATCCTAGGTAGTCCGAGGTGCATGTGTTTGTACCCTACTTTGGGGAACAGGGATTGCATATTTGGGATGAGGATTATCAAGCAAAGTGTGCGTGGGTGATTTTGTGATATGTGGGTGACTACTGGTCACATGGATGGGATGTGCCGACTCCGGTCAATGATATTTTGTGTACATTTGTACATTATCTTTTTTGGAATAAAATCACTTAATCATTTTCCAACAAAAATAATAATAATCTTTAAAAAGAATTATATGCAGGTTATCAAATTAAAGAAAAGGATCTTATTTTGAAAGATATACAGAGAAATTAAATATGGCAATTTACTTTGGGAGGTAACCTGCAAAAAGCCGAATGAAGGTTTGAGAAATGGATTATACAAGGTAATAATGCTCTCTATATAAAGGGTAACCAAGAAAATTTAAAGAATTAACACCATGCCTCTCCAATTTGCATATGTTGCAAACATTATGCCTCTTAAAAAGTTGTTTTATGCAATGTTAATATTGTAATGCCAACATAGTGTTGTAAGAGAGAAAACTAAAAGATTCTATAGTGAGGTAACTATAATGTATAAGTTTCTAAAAAGACATAAAAAACCCTTTTTTGTCAGCCTTAAGAGTGCACAAGAAATATTATTTTAGTAAAACAGACGATGCATGAGGTGCGAATAGCAAAAGCAAGAAGTTTGGTTATTTTGTATGCAACCAACAATGACAATGATTGTCAAAAAGAGAAAACATTCTTGGACTGCCTTGTTGTACATGAATTCAAAGATGTGTTTATTGATGTATTACTAGGTTTACCACCAAAAAGAAAGGTAGAGTTTGGAATTGAAATTCTTCCAAGAACAACACCAACTTTGAAGGCACCATATAAAATGTCATCAATTGAGATGCATGAGTTAAAAACTTAACATGCCTTCGGAAAAAGCTCCATTTGATGTTGGAAAGGAATATTGCATAAGGGTAAAAAATAAAAACAAATTAATTAATAGGGTCACTATGAACCTTATAAAAGGTTTTTTATGCTTTAATTCTTAGAGCATTTTCACTAAAAAAATATTAAATTTTATGGAAGAAGATGAAGATACATCATCATCATCATCCTAGTCTTGTCCCGACAAAAAGAGGTCAGCTAAAGATATAGACATATGCCCTTCCAAAATCAAATTTGTAAGAATTTGATGGGGAAATGTAAAAGATAATGGTATTAAAGGCTTCCAAAAACTCTTGACTTTTCAACTTCTAATTCCAAATTCATTTGGCACTATGATATGTATCTTGGCCCTAATGACTTCCTACAAGTATAAGGCTCTTATCACATTTGTACTGACTAGATGTTGGGATAATGATTCAAGATTAAAGTTTGATGCTGGAATAAAGAAAACTTTGTGACCGCAAATTTAAAATACCTACACTCTCATTTTCTACTCTCAATTCACTATCAACCACTAACATTCACTCTCAATTAATTTACTCTGAAATTTGTTGACAATACTTTTATTTTTTTTTTCTAGAAACCAATTCCATCTTCACATATGCATATGATTGTCTTAATCTGTTTGCTTGTGCATCTAGACTACCAATCAATTTTACAAAAAGTTAAATTTTCAATATTGAGAGCCCCAAACCAATCTGTTAGGCTTTTTGCTCTAGAGTTCAATGTCAAGAAGATGATCTATCCACCAAATATCTAGGCATTCCTCTCTTTATTAGACAAATAAAAACCAATTTTTGGGAAGAGGTAATTGACAAAGTGACAAAACATTTAGCTACATGGAATAAGAAGCTTCTAACTCAAGTAGGGAGACTCAAGTTGCCTAGATCAGTGCTTCATGTTATGCCCCTTTATCTTCTGCCTTGCTACAAAGCCCCAAAAGCAATTGTGAATATCTTAGAAAAAATGGAACATCCATTTTTTTGGTTTCATACTAAGGATAGAAGTTTTCAGGCTATAAATTAGGATTTTATTTGTCAGCCTATTCAAAAAGGTGGTTGGGGTAATTGATATCTTCACCACATCAATTCAGCATTGTTGGGTAAATTCATTATGAATTCAAGTGATGCACACCAAGTACCTTTACGATAATCTTTTGTTTCACAAAGCACCTCCAATAACTTGTGC
Source organism: Gnetum montanum (assembly GCA_015680685.1). NCBI lineage: Eukaryota > Viridiplantae > Streptophyta > Gnetopsida > Gnetales > Gnetaceae > Gnetum > Gnetum montanum. The sequence continues at coordinate 328,945 of MNCI01004834.1, forward strand.
TAGCCCAACAGCACAAAGTTTTAAAAAGCTAAAAGCTTGGTTTAAAATGAATGTGCATGTCAAAGGACAATCCATTTGTTGGGGTAACTCTAATTAGGGTAAGTTGAATGATGCTTAAGAAAAGCTGGCTCCAAGTATTACGGGCCCTATAGAGGAGGCATGGTGGAAGAACATTGTGATTCCAAAATGCAAAATTTTTATGTCAAAATGTTTGCATAGAAAATTACCTATGAACACACTTTTACACCACAAAGGTTTAATTTCAAGTGAGCTTTGTATAAGGCATACAGCGTAGCCTAAGACCATTGATCATTGTTTATTTCAATGTCCTACTGCCCAAACATTCTAGCATAAGGCCACACATGTGACTAGGACACATTGGAACTGCATGTCCATTCATGATGTAATCTCTCGAATGCTCCAAATTTGAAAAGAATGGAAACACTCCAAACATAAAACTTTTATTGCCTATGTACTTCATACTTAGTAGTGGTGCAAAAATTGGTGGATCTTCAAACAAGAAGAGTGTGATTTTGGGACCCTCATTTTGAGGTTTGTTGTGAATTGTTTTTCCTTCTTTCACTACCATGGTGGTATTGAATTTTGAAGAAGATTGCCTTGAGCTGCTCAACTCTCTTCATTTTAGGGAAAACTTCATAATTTGACTTTTCAGTTTTGTAGATCTCTTTTGTTTGCTGATGCATTTTGCTTCCCTCTTTTACTGTTTTGATTATCTTTATTTTTGGTTGGTATGGAAGACCTTCTTTTTGTTTTGTACTGCAATCTCCAGTATTTTACTTTTTCCTGGCCTCTTTTTCCTTTTCTAATTGATGTTTTCTAGATTTTCAGCTTACCTCCAACATGATCAACAATGTAATCAGCTTTCAATCTTCTAGATGTGTCCCAATCACCACAAAACCAAGTTTACCTCTATTCAAGAAAAATGAAGAAAGTTAAAGCTTCCAAAGAACTCTATCTCCACAATAAATTTTAATAAATGTGTATACAAATGTCTCAAGTAAGGGATTGGGTTGTCTTTTGATGCAAGAAAAACAAGTAGTTGCATATGGATCAAGGCACTTAAAATCTCATGAACACAACTACCCAGTGCATGATTTGGAACTTGTAAGGGAACATTATTTGAATGGGAAAAATTTTAGAGTATGGTCAGATCATCAAAGCTTGAAGTACATTTCCACAGCCCAATTTAAACATGAGGCAGAGATACCAGTTAGCATTATTATGCTATTATAATTTTGAGCTCCTAAATAATGTGGGTCAAAGAAACAAGGTGGCAGATGCTCTTAGCCAAAAGAGGTATGTTAAAGAAACATTTTTACTTCGAAGTTCAATTGCTAATTTAATTAAAAATGCGTTCAAAAATGATCAGTTGTTTGTTGATAAATATTATTATCATCATCCTAGCCTTGCCCCAACAAAATGGGGTCAGCTACTAGAGTTCTTTTTCACCATTCACCTCTATAAAGAGCTAAATCTTTGTTTATTTGCAATTTCTTCACATTATCTTCAATTATTTTTCTCCAGTTCTCTTTTGGTCTTCCTTTTGGTGGCCTTCCTAGAACAATGATGTAGCAACTTTTTTTAACAAGCTCATTATCTCATGGATAATTCTTTGATGACAAATATGAAAAGCAAAATCATAGTCAGAAAATGGATTTAAAGTTGGCACTAATGGTTTGCTACTTTTCGAAATCCGCTTATATATACCAGGCATACAGACCTGGAATTGATGTGTTTACTCACAAATAATTAAGGGAAATATACCTTCAATGCATTCAAAGAATTTATAAAAACAACAGTATTCATCACGTTCTAAGTCTTCTAGGAACACCACAGGAAAATGGGGTTGCAGAAAGGTGCAATAGAACCTCATTGGAATGTACCAGATCAATGGTGGTTGAAGCAGATATACTTAAAATATTTTGGGGTAAAGCAATCATGACTACAGCCTACTTTCTTAAGACATCTCCACATCTGCAGTCAATTATGATGTTCCAAAAATTATATGGAATGGTAAAATGATTCATACAACCATTTGAATGTTTTTAGATGTGAAGCTTACATGCATGCATCAAAAAGAAAGCTAAGCTGCAACAAAGTGCCAAATGGTATATGCTTCTACATTCTGAGAATGATGCATTAGGAAACTGATTATGCAATCCTGAAGCTAAGATTGTGCTTAGACTACTCTTGATTCTTGTTCCCCACATCACTCTTACATAAGTAAGACATTGACAGAGAGTAAACAAAATGGTGAGCTGATCCCTGTGGATGAAAGTTTTGTTGAAGATCCTCTAAGTTAAAAAAAAAATGAAAGTATGTCAAAGAGGAAACAAGCAGCTCTTCAGACAAACAATTCTGAAGAGAACTAGGAAGAACCGGCAGAAACATCTCCTAAGCTAAGATATTCTATAAGATTTTTCTTATCCTCGTAACAAGTATTCTCCTGCTTTTTCTGATATTCTTTATATTGATGCCAGAGAACCAAGAACAGTGGAAGAAGCTCTTTCAGTTGCACATGTCGCCAAGTGGAAGGCAGCAAAGAAGAAAGAATGGGATTCCCTACTACAAAACAAAGCATGGGAATTGGCAGAATTTCCAGAGGGACAAAAAGTCTTACAAACTAGACGGATTTTCAAATTAAAGAATAAGTTAAATGAAGAAAAACGTTACAGGCCAGGCTGGTTGTAAAGAGTGCTGCTTACTTAGATTTGGACTTAGACTTTTGAAGCAAATGTATGTAAGAACTGCCTTTTTACAAGACAAATTGTAAAATGAAATTTACGTGTAACAACCAAAAAGTGTAACTTGTTTGCCATTTAAAGAAGAGTCTTTCTGGTTTGAAATAGGCTCCAAGGCAGCTGTACAAAAAAGTAGATACATTCATGAAAGACCAACCTTTTCAAAGAAGCCAATTTGGCCATGGTGTTTACATTGAGTGTAATGTGTCAGGTAAATTTATTATTCTGTTATTATATGTTAATAATATGTTGGTTGCAAGGAATATGAAGCAAGAAAAGGGAAATGTTTTGCAATGAAAGATCTAGGGAAGGCCAAGCAAATCTTGGAATTAAGAATTATCACAACTGGGAAGCAAAAAAATGTTGTGATTGACTCAAACTGATTACATTAGCAAAGCAGTCGAACAGTTGGGCATGAAAGATGCTAAACCTGTAATCAAACTTCTGGCTTCTCATCTCCAGTTGTTTAAGAAAGATTACCCAAACTCACAGGAAGAAGTTTTAACAATGAGTTGTGTTCCATACACTTATGTTGTGGGCTTGCTCATTTAGGCTATGGTATGCACCCCGGCCAAATATTGGCTGCAGTCGGTGCATTTAGTCAGTACATGAACATCTTCAGCCAGAATCACTAGCTTGCTGTAAAATAAATATTTGGATATATGAAAGAAATGAAAACTGTTTTATGTTTTTGGATATGGCAATTTGTCCATTCAAGGAAAATGGATTCAAACTAATGATTCAAAAAAATATCTCAACCATGATCACTAAGAGACTACAAAAGTCTTGGTCTAATGAGAGATGGAAAGAAAAATTTTATTTGAAAACGATAAGAAATGGGTATGCAAAAACAAATCCGCAAATGCTGCAGTAATACAATACCTAAAGACACCGACTAGTAAAACACGACTAAGATTACAGCGCCTCTAAACAAAGAGTTAAAACATCTATATGTAAGAAGATTCTATATGCAAAAAGAACATATAGATTGTGCCTATAACAAAACTGAAACTGAATATCACATCTTCTTCTAATCCATTGCTATAAAGTCTCTTTGGCAAGAGTAAAGAATGGCGGCAGACAATTTGAAAGCATTGTTCCAATCCCATGCTTTGGTTTTAGCCACTGCATCAAACATGATTTAAAATTACTTGCATTGTGCATATGCTCTACCTCGATAGATTCTACTAGGTCTCTAAGGGTCATAATAATAAATTTAATTTCATTATAATTATTATGCACCCGCCCAAATCAATTTTCAGTCTAGCTACCTACTTAAAGGAAAAGGAATCCATTGTTTCTCGGAGAAACCATTGCTTGTTTTTTGTCCTACCAGAGATAACCGTAATCGTGCAAATCTTAGATCAATCAATCGATATACGACAAAACTCACAGGCATATTACGCAGCGAAAATCATCTATGTTGGCAATTTGCATGGTCTTGGAATCGCCATTGACGCAAAACTCGCCCTCCATTTGATAAGCCCGTCGCTCTTGTCTGGAATTAGAGTCCTCTTCCTGTGCGGGACACTCTTGCTTCATGTTCAATCGAGTAGAACACATTGGAACGGGGTGTTCAAAAAATACACGCATCTCGTAAACGTGTTCCGCTGATATAAAGCCCCGTTAAAAATCTTCGGTCACACGGCATCGTGATAGAGAAAACGAGAAATAGTGGAGGGAGGGTGAGGCGCTGTCACTATAATGATATCTATGTTGGATACATTTTAGAGGTTTCAAGTGCGAGGAATATCTAGGTGATTAACGAGTTAACAGCATCTTAATGCATCATGTCTAGAGTTAGTAGTACTGTTCCTTTGTTCTAAACCCATGGAAAAATAGTTGATGGTGCTTGGAAGTGCAATTTCACCTTTTGTCACGTTGGAAACTAATGTAAAATGCTAAGTTGTACCTTTTGGTCAAGGGCAATAGAAGTCCTAGTCGAAGTCCTAGTCATAAATCGAAGTGATTCCACATTCATGAAGCATAATTATAATGCAACCGTCACATGGTTTATTTTTTGTCAAACAAATATTTTAGGTACTAACATAATTGTTAAGAATATTAAGGGAAATTTAGTTCTATCATGTAGGTAGAAAAATAGCATGCTACCTACTGATTTAGTTACATATTATTACGTTTGAAGTGTGCTACTTGTTTATTTATTTGCATGTTATTAGGTTTGAAGTATTGCTATTTTGTTAAAGAATAACTATTTGTGTATGTTAGGTTTGATACTTTGTGTTACTACCTTCTATAGCACTCCTATGAGTGTTACAGAATGATAAGCTAAAGTTTTGACATTAAAAGTATGAGTTGTCTTTCATTATTTATTTCATCTAAAAGTTCTTAAAGTTAAAATTTGAACCATTTGTTCATGTTATTAACTTATATTAATTATTAACTACTTGAACCATTTGTGCTATTCCTCCTTTGAACCATTTGTGCTATTCCTCCTTTGAACCATGTCTTCATGTTGCTCATAATCAAAATTGGCTATTATGCAATTGCACCTTTGTTGTGTTGGAAACCACTCTTAGATATTTAGTTATAGTTCTTCATGTTGACAATCATAGTGGAAATTTTTCTTGTAGATCAAAGTGGTTCTACACACCATGAAGCATCATTGAATTGTAGTCATCTTTTTGTTTATTTATTCAAAGTGATAAGAAAATATTTGGCAGCATTAACAAATGTTGTAAATTAAGCTAGATATTTCATTATATATGCAAGTGTGATTACTATGCTAGTTTACCATGATAGCAAGCACTCCAACATAGCTAAAAGCAATAGTAGCATGTAACCTATAAGCATCATGGATAACTCAACTATATTGTAAGCACTATAAAGTTACATGACATCTAAGCAACACAAAAGTGCTACTCAAAAAATACTTAAATAAGTAGTCACAGTATAGTTTAGTTTAATGTTGTTAACAAAAGATGCAGTGGTTGCCAATATGTATCAAGGATGAGTTGATGTACTTAATGTAGTAGTCATCAATGTTTCATGTTTCATCCTATTATTTGATTTACTTTGCTTTTGCTCTGATTCTACAACAGAGGTCAATGATACATTGAGAATGTTAACTATTGAAGCCCTTGACAAGAGTATTATATATTAGTCTTGATTACCACTATTACCACTAGTAGTTATCTGTATGTAGCAAAGCCATTGCCGGTGTGGCAAAGAATTTGAAAGAAGCCTGTGATGTTGTTTTGCTTTGTTTGTTTAAGTTTCTACTTGACTGTTTGTATCATCCTTCAATTAACTTCATTGTCCATTGCCATAGTGGTTTATTTTCTTTAGTTCCATTAGGCAATTTAATAAAGTAGCACAAAACCAATAAAGGTGTACCAAGCTTTTGCTATGGTGGTTAGATGGATAGTCTAAGCTCTATAGAAATGTATATATCTATTTTTTCTATTGCAAAGCTTTGCATCCTTTCTATGATGCATCATTTGTCATATTTGTCCCTTTTTCCCATGCTATTATTTTGGTTTTCCTATCATTATCTAATATACAAATAAATATATGCAATACTATTCTTCCATGATCTGAAATCTCAAGTCATGGTTTTGATTCTAATGGACAATGTTGAGTTGCATGCTTCTAATTATAATATATATCTTGTGTTAAACCTACACTACAATGATTTCAAAATTAAAGCACCCTTTATTCCTTCATCATGTGCTTTAGTTTGTTCATTTTGTTGATAATCTACTATGCAAAGATGTTTTTAATGTTTGTATGTTTTTTTTCTTTTTTTTTCTTTTTTTTTTGCAAGATTGTACATTAATTTGAGAGATTGTTGCTACACCGTAGGGTTCAACACCCTTGAGGTTTGTAGTTTGGATCTCTATCTTTAACGAGAAGTGCAAAAGTCCTTAATTAGTTGAACCATTTCATTGTGTAGTAGTCAAATGATATTTGTTCTAGGATCAATGTTTTATTCTAAGCATGTTTTTCTAACTAGTGGATGCCCCAATGATAAATATAAATGTGAATGTCAATATTGAAACTAAAATTTAATTATGTGCATAAAGCATTTTGAACAGTTCATATAGAAAATTGTTTAGTGGTACTAGTAACATTTGGAGCTAATCAACAATATTTGCAAGTGTAATATTTCATCTATGTATATTGTGCATCAGTTGTGGGATAACATGGGAACATTTGGAGTTAACTTGCAATGGTAACAGGTTTGCAAAGTTTTCATATTCGATCTTCATAAGTATTTATTCATCATTAACATAATTAAACTCTCATATTATGAGTTTCCATATGTGTTATGATAACTATGCATCATAAGTGAGTTGGAATAGCATTAGATTAATAATTTACTTAGGGTTCAAGGCCTGCTTAATACTTATAAAAAAATAATTGTGTTTTCCATCTACCTTTTCTCAAAGGTTTTGATATAGTGCTTATCATATGTAACTACAAACTTGGTTAAGATCGTAATTGAGAATGCAGTCTTAAATATTTCCATTCCTAAAGTCGTAAAAGTCCCTTAGGAAGCCATCCTTTATAATGGACTTTTATTATAATTTATTTTAATTATCTCTTCAATGAAGATACTAAAAGATTATGATTGTAGCGTAGTAACTACTAAAAAGCTTCAACCTACAATGGCTTCAATTCTACTTATACCACATTATATCTTATACTAGTGTAGGATGATCACTTTATTTTGCATTAACCCTTCAAACACACACTAAATTCAAAATGTATTAAGATAATTCAATTGCTAGAAAACAAGAAAACTAGCTATCTTCACTTAATTTAAAGAAGATTACAATTTTAATGGTTCCACAAGCCACAAACATCACATATCACTCATACACTCAATGATATTGTAGAGCATGAGGCTCTACAACCACACAATGATGGATCTCAATGCAAGGTACAATCAATCTAGAGCTCTCCTACACATAGGACTACGATACACCACATACATGGAGAGCTTCAATAATCAAACACACAAAATTGACCATAAAGATGCACACACTCTAATACAATCTCTTCTCTCATTAAAAGCATACAATCATGACATAAAACATGAAACACAAAATAATATTATTAATTATAAGATAAGAAGCCTAGGAAAACCTTCCCCATGACCATTAGAGATTCTCAGTTGTTTCCATCTTATTCTCATCTTTCTTGGTTGTTTCCCAACTTGGAACTTTTCTTGGCTATACAAGATGTCTACAGGCTTGGCAAGATGTCTCCCTATCAACTCTAGCTCTCAAACAAGATGTCCTCTTGGCTAGGCAAGATGTCTCTTGTGGGATGCCACATCTCCATTCAGGGCAAGATGTATCTTATTTGGAAGAGATGTTCCTAGCTAGGATAAGACATCTCCTCATCCTACAACATGTCTTCCAACCACTTGGGACATCTCCTATGCATGTCCAACTCTTAGTCAAGATGTTTCTTTGTTATCTAAGACATCTTTCTAGCTTCTCAAAACTTGTAATTGACCACCTGTAGAGATGAAAAAGGGGCTTAAAGGAGGTGTCCCTACACCAACTGCTAGAGTATTCCATATAAGAAATCAATTATTCATATCCTATAGTGAAATTAAACATCTAAACATAGGTGACATAACTCATTATATTTGTTGTGTGAGCTCTAACTTCAATTCATAAATGCTATCAATAATCATGTAGATTTGTAAGCATATGTTGCAAACTCTACAATGAATGTTGTTAAAGCTACTTCATCAACATAGTGTAATAGTGTAAGTGAATAGCTCCCTAATGTAATTACAATTTGATTGTTTTTCAATGTATCCACTATTCAACTCTTCATAAAATAGTCAAATTAAAGTTCATGATAGAGAACATCCAAGTTTTACGTCTTTTAAATTATGAAAAAAAAATTCTTCATTTATTAACTAAATGCCTACCTCTTTATAAAGTTTTTGGATAGCCAAGAATTTCCATACTTAGGGATGACCTCTATTAGTCTCTTGAAATAACAAGATCACAAGATTTATATAACTCTAGAAGTGGAGGTAATAGTATTTATCTATGGATGTTTCACCTTAACACTTACAAAATTCAAAGCCTTATGATCATGTAGTATTAAATGTTGTCATTACAAAGATGCCTCAAAATATCCATGTATCTATTTATGTTCAACCCATATTCTTAGCATTGATTCTTGATTAGTGCAAAGAAGCATGGTAAAAATATTGTTGTTTACAATATGTCGTAAAGTATGTAGATTAGTTTTGTCTCTATTTTTAAAAATCATTATTACTATTTTGATATATCATTCCCTTTGTAACTCAACCTCTATAGTCAATATTTTCTTCTTGATAACATTCCATAATAGTGGCCCTCCACATTCAAAAACCTATCTATGTAAGATAATGTTAATTTAACAACAATTTCATGTAACTTTCACATAGGGCATAGTTACTAATGGACATTATGCAACATAATGATGATTGTTTCATAAATGTTAAGAGTCAATTTCAGCCACCAAAGTCAATTTTCATTAGGTTTTTGTCTCTATGTGGTAAAGTATGTGTATTGACCTAAATCGTCGATGTCAGGCTAGAAGGGAAACAGACATCAAAAGATTGTCGGACAAACACAACTGACCCTGCCTTCACTTGAGGGAAAGTTGGAAAAGGAAACGAAGGTAGAGTGCCATGGATGGTTTGCACGCAAATCAACCAAGGACTTCCCCAAGCGTAAGCTACGGCTAGCGCTAGGGTTATCGTAACCGGTGTAAACGAAAAGTAAACAGAATGCAAACAGCAACACGAAATGTAAATAAAGCGCAGAGCGTAAACAAAGACTAAATTGTAAATAAAGTGTAAACAGAGCTATATTGTAAACAAAGTGTAAATAAAGTAAACAATATAAATGGAAGGTAATAATGAAAATGTATTGTATTGTTTAACAAGAGTGTGCACCGATCAAAGCGTAGCTACCCGTGTGGATGGTAGGTCAAACGTTGAGCCCCGAGATGATGTGATGTGAGGTATGTAAGAAGTGCTTGGATGCTAGGAGTCAAGTATGCTGAGCACCGAAGGATTGCTGGTTTGCTGTATGTTCTCAGAATTGCCAATGTCTCCAATTGCCAACCCCCCGGTTTATGTGAATCGACAAGGTATTTATAGGGCTAGGCTAGGCTCAGGTGCGGAATTCCAGAATGGATCAAGTGACACTTGTCCGATGGATAGTCGTGTATGAGTTGGTCGTGTGTCGACAAGCTACATTTTTGACCAAATACATTGCATCGTACAATTTGTGGGTTACTCAAGCCCATGAAAGTACATTTAATTTAGACCGTGAGAGCCTGACATGCCCACAAATGAAGATTTACAATGAAATGTACAACAAGAAAAATTCGATCCCAGCTCACTTGACCATGGATCGAGTGCTACAAGATGTCGAGATGGCAATTTGTGGCTGTTCTATCTGACCAAGGCTTTCAACGTGAGTTGATGTGCCTTTAGTGTGAGTTCCATCGTGTTAATGCTGCACTCATGCCTAGCGTGACTTCCAGTGTGAGTCCCAGCGTCCAGCATCCCCAACGTCCAGCGTGTGTACGCTGCACTCACGTTGTACTCACACTGAGCATGACCTTCAGTGTGAATAAGATAAAAGACACTTTTTGACACCATTTTTTGAATTCTGAAGCCTGGATTTTTGAAGTGTGACTGATGCCTACCTATGTGATCTTGAGGTTGAAAACTGAGATTAATGTGCCTTATTTTTGAGCCATTCTTAGCAAGTCATGCTACACTCACGCTACAGTGTGACCTGCAGTGTCACCTGCGAACACCTATGAAAACTTGCAATTTTGACTTAAAATTTGGAGATTCTGGAGGCTGAAGTCTAGCGGTTGTCGATGGTAAGCCTGAGGATGATTTGCTTTTTGAAAATCTGACTATTTTGACTTGATTTGGAGGCTTTGAGAGTTGGTCACACTGGGGTCAAGATAGTTTTGATAGCGTGAGCAACCTGCTTTGGGCAAGCTGGGTGTGAGCTCCATGCCTTAGCTAAATTTGCCTCTCAAAACTTCGAAAGGGCTTGAGTCATTTTCATTTCAAAGTGCTAGGTCAAAATTAGTGGTGTTTCATCCGTCCCTCTTTGTTGACGTCTGGAGGAATCCACCCAAGAGGCATCGACAAAGAAGTGCAAAACACCATGAACAACCAAGTACCAAGCATTGTTCGTCGGTCCTTGGCTGGATGTCATCGCACTGTGTCCAAAAGTACATGGGATCGGATTAGGGAAATGCAGTTTGAGATGCAAGGGGAGAGGATTGGTTATAACTAGGGGAAGCCAGGAGTTGTTCAAGGGTGATAATTGCTATTGGAATTGTGCGAGAGTAATGCTCTTGCGTGAACAAGTTATGTCATTGGTCCTTGTCAATAGCCAGGTTTTTAGTAAACTCAGAACCAAGACATAGGAGGTGCGTTCTTTGGAGAAATGGGACTCTTATAAAGTATTTGCGGGGCCTGTTGTAAATAGCCAAAGCCACGCAATGATGTGCAACATGGTCTCTTTGAGACACGAGTGTAGTTGTTTTTCAAGACAATTACCTTCTCACCTGGGACTTGTATGAGAATAGCCAATAGTTTGTGGATTATGATGTCAATGGGGTCATGAAGACCTTTTCCATGTATTTTTCTCTTTGACCTTTTTTTTCTTTTATTCTTTTGGTTTTGCTTTGTTTTTGTCTTTCTTTTTCTTTTATTTTTCTTTTGTTGTCTTTTCTTGGTCTTTTGAAAGAGCTTACTTTTCGTGTCGTGCTCATGTTCGAGCGCTTGCATTTTGCATCATGTACTGTGTACTGTGTTTTGTGTTGCAACTGCTTAGGGAGTCACAGTGTGCAACAATGTATCAAGAGTTTTGAAGTGAGCAGAATGTATCAAGGGGGTGTAATTGAATATGATAATTGGGACATGATGGGGAAATGGGGAATGTATCAGGAGTTGGGAATGTACTTATGAATAGATTGATTAACCCAGTTACGTGCGTCAAGAAGAATGTGATACCTTGTAGTCACAATGGAGTGCATCTATGTACGAATGCCTCAGGAGTGTCATTCTGCAAACAAAACTCTAAGAAGACAAGAAAAAACACAAATGAAATGGTTAGTTAAGCACTTTAAACAAGGAGATGGAGTGACCACGTGCAATTTTCAAAGCAAGAAGAATCATGAATAGCATCAGCTTCATTAGGTCCATGAGACAAATCATGTAGCAAATCTTTGTGGAACATGAACAGCCAATTGCAGCAATACATCTTTTCAAGTTTTGCCTAGTCATTGATGATGTCATCAGTTTATAGTCTTAGCGGACTGTTGTGGATTAGTTTTACATCATAACCCTTTGGAAGGTGCCAGTTTAGCATCGTAGTGGACGGTGCATTGATAGTTTGTAGTCATGGAAGACTGTGAAGAGGCAAACTAGTTTATAGTCTTAGTGGACTCTGGGTGCTAGTTTTATGTCATGGCAGACAGATGTGGTAGTTTAGCATCATATCGGATAGAGCTCTATGGTGTTGGTTTATTGGCATGAGTCCAGGACATTTTCTTTGGTATCAGTTTTAAGTCATGATGTCAGGACCGTTATGTGGTATCAGTTTTAAGTCATGATGCCAGGACTATTTTGTGGTAGTTTATAGTCATAGCAACCTTGTGCTTACCTTATTTGTGTAAGGTATGATGTTGCATGCATGGTCATGTTATGTATCTGCAAGATCCTATAAAAATTAACTAGAAAAAAAACAACGTCAAGCGACACCCTGTTGTACATAGAGTTAGAATGTATGAATGAAAGAAAAGCAATGCAAAAAGTGATAATTTTAGGCCATTCTAGGCCATAAGATAGTTTAAGGCCTTTTTGGGCCATGTGTTTTTGTAGTTTTATGTTTTTATGTTTGATGTTTTTCAAATGCAATGTGTAAACTAAGTTGACGAATGTGTAAACTAAGCAAAATGCATGATCTAAGTGAGCGGGCAAAATGTAAATACATAGGCTAGTGCAATGTAAAAAAAAGTCAAAAATGCATGTCAAAGGGGTAGGCAGAAGGTAGGTAAGTATCTAGCACATTTTCAGCCAAGGGAGAGTCTTGGTCATGTAGTTGCTTCCTAACTAGGCATGGATTAGGGAGCATGCAAGGTTTAGGGTCCTCTGGGGGGCTGTCAGCTTCAACCACTTGTTCGGGTGTGTTAGCCTCAAGCATTGCGTTGGTTACCGTAGGTGTACCACCAAGAAACTCTTCTTTCAAAACTTGCGCCATGTCTATGTCGTGGATAGTCAAAGAGAAAACGTTATCACCATGGATGATAACTTGACCACCTTTGTATGGAAGGTGGATTTATTAGTGGATGGGAGAGGAGATGGCCCTTAGTTGAGCTAGCCAAGGCTTGCTTAGAATCATGTTGAAACCTGACATCTCCTCTATGACAGTGAAATCTGCGGTAGTGGTTAATTTCTCTCCCACTACAAAGGCTAAGTTGATTGTACCCTTGACTATGACACATGATCCATTGAAGGATTTTAGACATGTGGTTTTGGTTGGCCTGATTTCATCTACAAGGCCTAGCTTGTTGATGATGGAGTACAGGACTACGTTCGTTGCTGCACCATTGTCAACATGCACTCTGTGGATGGTGCACTGTCCAACACGAATGCTAATGGATAGTGGAGTTGTAGTGACTTCCCCTCATTTGACTTTAATTGCATCATCATGAAAGGCTAAGGTTGTTGAACCCAATTCTTGTGGTGTGGGAGGCAACATTGTTGCATGAATGGATGCCTCATTTGCAGGGATGTCCTCCATAATAGGAATGGAGGCTAAGACCTGGGCCAATGCTTGGTAGTGAGCAGGTGAGGTCCTAACCATGCCGTATAAGCTAAATGTTGTGTTCTTTTGCTTGAGCGTTTGCTTTACCTAGGTTAGTGCAGCTACGAAGTCCTTGTCATTAGTCGTTCTATTGGCTTTAACTTCCTCCATGAAGCTTGAGAGATAGACCTCTCGGGAGGGGGACTTAGGCTTGGTTTGCTTTGGGGTAGGGGCTCCAGTGTTCAGTTTTTGTTTGCTATTTATGGCCTTTGCTTCGGCTATGGAAGTTGCGAGGTGCTCGTTTGTCCTCTTGTGTTCCCATTTGGTGGGCCTACTTGGGTTGCTAGTGGGATCAACCCTTGAAGGAGGAGGGATTGAGATGTTGCCCACTA
>MNCI01004834.1:343133-365173 GCA_015680685.1 Gnetum montanum
TTTGGGCTTGCCACCTATGCTAATTGAGTTTATGACATAAGAGGCATCATCTGTGTTGGATTGACTTGCTGTGTCAATCACTAGTTGGCCTTGTTCTATCATTCCCTGTAGGTCATCTTGCAGGGTGCAACAGTTGTCTATACCATGACCAGCCATTTGATGGTAATGACAGTATTGGTCCACTTTAAAATGGTGTGGGACCAGGGGCTCATTTGGTACTACTAATGTGGGGTTCCTTAGTAGTTCACAGCACCTATCATGTTTTTGGTGGGTAACTATCGACATGTGTTTGTGTTGGATTTACACGGCTTTCAAGAGTTGCTTCAACAATTGAGAGGGTTGCATCGGTAGTAATGTATACTTTGAGCGGTCCTTGCACTGAAAGTTGGGCCTTGAGGTGGCCCCTGCCGATGTAGGTGAGTTGGCACCAAAATTGGTAGCTTTGTCAGCTAGGGCTTTGGGTTCCTTAGCTGTTGGGCCCCAGTTGGTTGTTTTTGTGATTGCAGCCACTATTGCCACCGTTGTGTTTTGCTTGTGAGTATGTTGGTTTTTGTAGGCCACATAAGCTGGGTCATTGCTTGATTGTACCACCTCTTCTATGTCTTTAATTTGTGCGAATGCTTGGCTCAAGGTATGGGCTTTGAAATAATAAAGTTTTGATTTAACAAAGTCATTCACGGCCACCTTAAGGATGGTAAGCAAATATGTTTCAGGGATGGGCTTGTGAAGTTCATTGAGAGTTGCACTCCACCTTTGGATAAATTTCTGTGCTAGCTCTAATGGCACCTGTTTAATCTGAATCAGGCTATCCAATGTGGCTTCAGGCTTTAGATTATATTTAAAACAGGTGACAAACTGATGTAACAAATCCTCAAGAGAGGATATGGAGTTACGGGGTAAAGCTTGGTACCAGTCTAAGGCTTTTCCCAGTAAGGACATAGCAAATATACATAGAATTGCATGAGGCCAAGCTTGAAGCAATAGACATTCTATTCAAAATGTTACTAGGTGGGCATTTGGGTCTCCCTCTCCATTGTATCTAGTTAGCTAGGGCAATGAGACTCCCTTTGGCAAGGTTAACGGTGGAACTGAGGGGTCGATTGGATCATCTTGATAGAAGTCCAGTACTTTGACTTCCTCAGTGTTTACGATTTTAAGGCGCTGTACCTCTTCAGTTAATATGTGCATCATTTTCTTTGTGTCTGCCCACTCTTGGGTGGTAGGCAGACCAGCGAGTTGAGTGAATTGTAGTTGATAATAATTCGATTATTGCATTGTTTGCAGCAAGGGATGTTGTTGGATTGTCAGTTGTTGTGGTAGAGCAACATTCAGAGATGGGACTAGAGGGTGTGGTATGTTATAGAGATTAGGTTGGTGTTGTTGGACAGCTGGTGAAACCCACTGCCCAACCACAGGTTGTGAGGTGACACCCTGAACATGTTGCACTAAAGTAGTTAAAGGTGACCCATCAGTTTGTACTTGTGGTATGTAATGGGTGGATGTGGAAGCTAGTATCTCTTGTCGACAAGCTAGTCCTCACGTGTATGCGGATGAAGGAGGAAGCATGGTTCCTTCCAGGAAAGGTTGGAATAATGGGTTTGTATAGGCGCAAGGATTGATGGTATGGTATGAATCCCCATGCTCAGACTGGGCGACAAAGTCATCTTCCTCATTTCCATTCTGAGGCTCTATCAGAGGTGGCTGTAAGGCTTGACTCCTTGCCATGAGAAGCTGAAACATGAGTTGATGATGGTGTTCGGAAAGAAGGATTATGTCAAATGCCGAGGGAGTGAACTCACAACCTCCCTTGTATATGAGCTCATAGTTTTGCTTTGCCTCTCTTTCCATGCGATCGATAGGCAAGTTGGCTTGGATTTTTATACAAATGAAGTTATATTGTTCAGGTGTAAAGATGTGGGAAGATTCCATAGTAGCATGAGCAAGCTGTTAACGTGAGTGACTTGGCTTCTCAGCATGAGTAAACTTGTAGTGTGCCGCGTGTGCAACTTACAGCATGTGTAGCTTGCAGCGTGTGTAGCTTGTGTGACAACGTGAGTGGCAGGTTCAGTGTGAGTGACTGGGTGCAGCGTGAGCAAGATCAGCATGTGTAACAAGGTGCAGTGTGAGCAAGCTGAGTGTGAGCAAGCTAATGCGAGATTTTAGCATCTCGCAGTGTTAGTTGGGTACGTTTCAACAAGATGATAAACAAGGTAGGCCCTCCTTCTAGCACCAATCTATTGTACTGAACTAAATCGTCGGTGCAAGGCTAGAAGGGAAACAGACACCGAAAGATTGTCGGACAAACACAGCTGACCCTACCTTCGCTTGAGGGCAAGCTGGAAAAGGAAACGAAGGCAGAGTGCCTTGGATGGTTTGCACACAAATCAACCAAGGACTTCCCTGAGCGTAAGCTATGGCTAGCGTTGGGGTTATCGTAAATGGTGTAAACGGAAAGTAAACAGAATGCAAACAATGACATGAAATGTAAACAGAGCGGAGAGCGTAAACAAAGATTGAATTGTAAATGAAGCGTAAACAGAGCTATATTGTAAACAAAGCGTAAACAGAGTAAAAAATATAAATGGAAGGCAATAATGAAAATGTATTGTATTGTTTAACAAAAGTGTGCACCAGTCAAAGCGTAGCTGCTCGTGTGGATGGCAGGTCAAACGCTGAGCCCCGGGATGATATGATGTGATGTATGTGAGAAGTGCTTGGATGTCAGGAGTCAAGTATGCAAAGTACCTAAGGATTGATGGTTTGTTGTATGTTCTTAGAATTGCCAATGTCTCCAATTGCCAACCCCCTAGTTCATGTGAATCGACAGGGTATTTATGGGGCTAGGCTAGGCTCGGGTGTGGAATTCCAGAATGGAATTAATGATTGGGATTTAACAGGAAAATGGATCAAGTGACACGTGTCCGATGGACAGTCGTGTATGAGTTGGTTGTGTGTTGGAAAGCTACATTTTTGACCAGATACATTGCATCGTACAATTTGTGGGTTACTCAAGTCCATGAAAGTACATTTAATTTAGACCGTGAGAGCCTGACATGCCCACAAATGAAGATTTATAATGAAATGTACAACAAGAGAAATTCGATCTTGGCTTGCTTGACCATGGATTGAGTGCTTCAAGATGTTGAGATGTCGATTTGTGGCTATTCTATCTGACCAGGGCTTCCAACGTGAGTTGATGTGCCTTCAACATGAGTTCCATCATGTTAACGCTACACCCATGCCCAGCGTGACTTCCAGCGTCCAGCGTCCCCAACGTCCAATGTGCATACGCTACACTCACGTTGTACTCACGCTGAGCATGACCTTCAGTGTGAATAAGATAAAAGACACTTTATGACACCATTTTTTGAATTCTAAAGCCTGGATTTTTGAAGTGTGATTGCTGCCTGCCTGTGTGATCTTAAGGTTGAAAACTAAGATTGATGTGCTTTGTTTTTGAGCCATTCTTAGTAGGTCATGCTGCACTCACACTGCAGCGTGACCACAGCGTGACCTGTAGCGTCACTTGCAAACACCTATGAAAACTTGCAATTTTGACTTAGAATTTGAAGATTTTGAAGGCTGAAGTCTAGAGGTTGTCGATGGTGAGCCTAAGGATGATTTGCTTTTTGAAAATTTGACTATTTTAACTTGATTTGGAGGCTTTAAGAGTTGGTCACGCTGGGGTCAAGCTAGTTTTGACAGTGTGAGCAACCTGCTTTGGGCAAGTTGGCTGTGAGCTCCATGCCTTAGCCAAATTTGCCTCTTGGAACTTCAAAAGGGCTTGAGTCATTTTCATTTCAAAGTGCTAGGCTGAAATTAGTGGTGTTTCAGTATGTAGATTAGTTTTGGCTCTATTTTTAAAAATCATTATTGCTATTTTGATATATCATTCCCTTTGTAACTCAACCTCTATAGCCAATATTTTCTTCTTGATAACATTCCATACTAGTGGCCCTCCACATTCAAAAACCTATATATATAAGATAATGTTAATCTAACAATGATTTCATGTAACTTTCACACAGGGCATAATTACTAATGGACATTATGTAGCATAACAATGATTGTTTGATAAATGTGAAGAGTTAGTTTTAGCCACTAAATTCAATTTTCAATAGGTTTTTTTTTCCTAAGCACTAGTGGTATGGTCATGAAAATTTTAGGGACTTAGTAAACAAACTAATGCTAAGTCTTAAGAAATTTGTCAAACTATAATTCATTACCATGCTTGGAGTACTATGGAAATTTAAAAAAGTTTGTCTCCAAAATAAACAATTTGCATGATTGTATCATATCATTATAATCCTTATTTATTTATTGAAAATATAATAATGTCATAAAGTTACCTAACTTATTATACCATCTCTTCTAAGGTTTTCATAAATATGTTTGTCCTTAGATCTTGTTAACCATAATAAGACTATTGTTGATGCAAGGATTATGACTCTATCCAACTAGTGTATTTACTCATTGTAGGTGGTTGCTAGTCTCTAGATTCACCAAGGCATGGATACCCCCAAATAGCTTTAACTAGATTAATAAGCTAATGACTATGATTAAGAACTATTATAATTGTGCAATAGTTAATGAAATAAAAAAATGTTTGTTTTAAGTTCATCAACAACTAAGAAGCTTTCTTCTTTAGCTATTCTATTTAATCCAAACATAAATTTAAATAGGTTGTTTAATCACCAAGTCCTAGATAGCTAAATCCTTTCATAGGAAATAAATAGTCTTATGAAAGAGGTTATTTCGTAAATTTGAAATATTTGTAAGAAAGCTTCCCCAAATCTAATGATCACAAGAAAAATGCCATACAAAGCATAAGCTTAAAAGGTCAATATATTACTTATAGCGCAAAATTACATTTTAGAAATAACATTGCTTCTAAATTATGTTCATCTAGAATGGACACTTAGCTAAGCTATCTTAATCGATGAACATAAAAAAAAGAGCTAAACCTTTATATACAAAGAAAAAATTTAATTTCAAGACTAACATTTTCTAATATAAACAAGTAGCATTCTAGCTAAGCAATCAAGTAAGCTACAAAATTAAATTGCCATGACAAAAAGAACTAGCTAAAAAAAGAAGGTAAAACGTAATTAAAATGTCATCAAATATCAAGTACCAACTTTAGAAGTTGATCTTCATTTTCTTTCCTCCCTACATTGCCCCAACTCCACACTCCACCCCACCCTCCCACCCCCCTCAAAGTTATAATCCACATCAAGCTTTATACATCAACTTGGGAAGTTACATCAATTACAAGAACGAATTTAGATTATGGCTTAATTAATTTGATAGCTTCTTCATATAGGGCTAAACTATTTAATAGTTTCTTCAAGTTTTAGAAGCCTTCTTCATTCTCTAAATCGATTGGCCATCAATCGATAGTTGCTAATATATTTTTCCATCACTATATATAATCTTAACTACTTGATTCATCTTGTCAAGTTCTGATTGATCCAACTTTTGGATAACTTTCTCAAAACTTGATTAATTAGTTCCCAACTCAGATAACGAATGGACCAATTCTTTTAATGTAGTTCCTGCCACTGTATAAGCTTGCTCAAATTCAATTTTTGTTTGGTTAATATCTATCTAGAAAGTCTTACTTGAATTATGATAGTTTATCTCTTAATTTTCTAGCCTTCATGGCCAAGGTCTGAGCTCTTTAATGAATTTGTTCATAGAAGATCTTATTTTTCTTAACTTCCTTAATCTATACATTAACTTTTTTTGTCCATTGTTTTTAAAATTTGAGTCCAACAATCAACTCTTGAAAGTGTTGTTGAAGTAGGAATGATTGATTTAGAGCTTTACTTTTTTTGGCCTCTTCTAATTTGGAGCTCACACTAACTAACTGATTCTCTAGTTATTGATAAGCTTTTTCCTTATTTTCTAGAAAATATCCATTTATTGTGATTGTTTCTTTTATTTTCTCATTAAGTTCCTCAGAATATTTAATCTCATTCTTTAGCCTTGCTATTTCTTACTCATTTTGTATAAAAAAAATGTTTAAGCCTGGTAACCTAGTCATTTCTTACTTGTCCCATATCTTTAACCAAAATAGTTATGGCTTCTGACATTTCCTAATGTGACATAATAAGCTTTTTACCTTATGTCACTGGATCATCTTCCTTATATGGAAAAATAATGTTGTATTTAGTTTCAAATTTGGTATAATGCTTTTGGCTCAAAATAGGCTACTAGACATCATCTCCTTCCTTGAGTTGTTGGAGGGCCTCATTGACTATTACCTTCATCATTTGGATGTGTTTTTCATTATTTTATTTCTATAGATCAACTTGATCTTTGTAATGGTTCTTGACTCTCTTAATTTTGAGAGCCTTATTTTTCCAGGCGGCTATTCCTATTGTAGATTTTTGGTGAAGGAATTGGACTTCCTTCATGGAGAGATTTCTATTTTTAGCTATCAATATCCTTAATTCACTATTTAGTCTAGCTAGCTACTCTTTTTGTTGATGGATAAAATCTTGCATTTGTTGCTTCTGGACATCAACATTCTGTAGGTGATGATTTTTTGAGATTAAAATTGCATTCTCAAGGTGCATCTAGACCAAGTCCTTCTGAATGGTATATGTCTTGGCATTGGCCATGGATTGGTCAAAGATGGTCATCTCATTCTTGTTCTCAACCTTTTGAGCTTGTATTCAAGTTGCTTGAAGGCTTCATCCCTTGCTAGTGTAGGGTTGAAACATGGGATCGGTGAGACAGGCTCTTACTTTAGCAATGTCCATAGCCAAGCTTTAGTTTTGTGCTTGGAATATTTTTAATTTCCCCTCCAATATGATGCAGCTGCCCCTTACTTCTAGAAGCTTTGACTGGGTTGCAGTGATAGTATTCAGAAGATTAAAGACATCCAGAATCGGTTGCCCAGTTCCCACTAGTTGATCTAATAAGTCATTGTGTTGGGCTATACTTAATCTGTTGCTAATTGTTCCTGTTGATGTTTAGACATATTTGATTGTATAAATGTCTAGTATAGACACCATGGGTGCATTCAACACTTCAATAATTCTATTAGCAACCACCTCTACTGTTGTCTCTTGCTCATGGTGCTGCATCACCAAGACAGTTGCCTCCTCGCCCTTCTCAAGACACATCGAAAAAGTAACAATGTTCCTAAAAATTTTTGGGACTTGCTATTGTTTTGAGAGAGATACTATTACCTTTCAAGCATTAGGATTTGATTTCTTATGCAACTGCATTCTTTAGGCTGAGAAAATTGTTCCACCTCCTTCCATTTGGCTTATTGTTCAAGCCACTTCATTGAGGTGACTCATTGTTGGACAATACATAGATGGATTACCACCACTTGTTCTTACTCACTACTCCTACTCTCACAAGAGCTACTCTCAGATCTCATGCATGTGCTCAAGAGTGACATGAGACTTAAGTGTTATTTCGTAAGTGGGTGGTGGAGGTGGTGGTTGGTACTCTTTTTCTTGGATGACTTAGCAAGCACCTTATCCTTCATCATCTTTTCTTAGGGAGCAAACAAAGTGTGTTAGATAACATCATTTGTATAGCATGTTATGCCTCTTCTCTTCCATAATTTTCCAATGAGACATGGGAAGGGGAGTGCCTTCCTACCACATTCATTTTCTTTAAATTTGTTCTCTATCTCAAGATAGATTAGCTATTGAAGGTTGACTGGGAATCTATCGCTTAAAGTAGCACACACATGGGTAGAGAAGGTTGTGATCTTTCTTGGCCTAACCATTTGATTAAGATGAAAGGCTGCAATCTTAAAATATGCAGGTTAAACTGTGGTTAGTGCACCAAACTCCTTATGATCAACACCATAACACCATTGTGTCCATTCATTCTTGATGCCAGGATCTACCTACATTGGGATTTTAGCAAGGTTTACCCTAGTTTTTAGTAACCTAAGGGCCTCTACAATGGCTTTCACTGAGTAGGACACTGAAATGTCCTTGATCTTGATCATTGAATTGGCCTACCAATTGTTTGAGCACAAGTATGCTGCTCCCATGTACCACTCTAGATTGGAAGTGATTGTGGGCCACATGGGAGAGTTCTACAGTTGAGCTTTAAATTTTGGAGGTGCGAACTCCAAGAAAGGTTTGAGCTTTAATTCTTAAAGCATCAATTTCTAGACCTCCTTGTTCATGATTTACCTAAGGTAAGCTTTCATCAAGGTAACATCAAAATTTGGTCTAGGCTCTTGTGCCTCATCTTGGTGAGACTATTTGGTTGTGACCTCTTCTTCGGGAATTTTTTGAAAATATTTTACTTTGGGCTCCTCCCGAAGGGATCTTCTGACATGGGTCTTTGCTTGCTCATGGGGCCGTTATTGGCCCCTTCCTATTCTTGGCCGTTTGTCCCTTGGTTGGGATGATCCTCCTTCTTGCACGTGCTTTTTTTTAGGTGCCATTTGTGGTTAAAACATAACCAAGGATTAGCATTCAATGTGTAACTAATAACATTTAAGTACCTTTCTCATTGGGCAGTTATAGTTAGGCTAAGTTTGGACCATGGTAAATTGATTATTTTATTATTATTTAAATAAATTTTCACTTAAAATTTCAATAGAGCTAATTGGAAAGGTTTAACTCTTATAAATTGATGTTTTAATGTTGATTTCTTTGTTAAACCCTCATGGGAGTTAGAACAATTATTTGTCAAAAACTTAAGGTTTGTGGCCCCTATGATGAAGAGTTTACCTTCGATAGTTACAATGGGTTGAAAAACAAGGTGAATCAGACAAACGGTTAGGAAGATATGGCTCTTGGAAGGTTCTGGGCTTTGAAAAATTCAAAAACTCCCTCTTGTTTATGAGAAAATGTGAAAAATTGCTAAGTATTTACATCTATGCATAGGTGTTTTTTGCTTGCATAAATAGGATCTTGTTGATGGGTTTGATGCATATAGTGGGTCCCATCGATGGAGTTGTTGTGGAAAATTTTTCACATGAATATCTTGAAAAATACAAGGAATTTTTACACAAAATTGGGATCCATAGAGAGTTGAAAAAGTCATGAACATGATGAAAACACTGGAAGAGGATTAGGCTGTTGACAAAATTGGAGAAATGATGGGCGAATGAAATTTTATGGAGAAAATGCTTTAAGGAGTGCATAATTGGATGCAATTAAGGGCACACACAAAAGATTTGATCACTGAAATGCTTAAGGATAAGTAACTTAACTATCCCAACCAAGAGACATGCAAGTGGGTCCTTCCCATAGCAGGCTTATGTCCTTTTACTCTTGCATAATCTCAAACCAGGGAGTCCATGTTCCCCATAGTTGATTAATGGTTATGAAAAGTTAAGGATTGAATCTGGAAGAATCTACCTAAGAATTTCAACATCTCAAACTAAGACATCGAACAAGACATGGAAACTAGTAGTGAGGTGAATTATAAAAAGCATTGATGGATGAGAGAGAAGATGGAATGGAGTTCCTAATCATGGTCACATGAAGTCCCTTGTGGATCCTATGGTTAATTGACTTGATAAAGTCCATCCTTAATCTAGATTAAAACTAACCACTTTCAGTGACTTCACATCACCACTCTAAGACTAGACTATCTTCTTAAGATACAAGAATGCTCCCATAGATCAATCACTATTCCTTATTAGAGAAGAAAAGAGAAGTAGGAAGTGAGAAAGGAACTTAGTTAAAGGGGACCATTAGGCATGGGTAACATCTTTCTAATTCCATAACTAGTGCTTGTAGCCCATTATTTTTGTCTGACGAGTGTTCTTTGAATTTCCATCATGTTTCTTTTTTGAATTTTTGGATGGGAACCACATCATGCAAAGACTTATCAACTTCCTGTTATTGGTCAAGAAGGAATGATAAGAAATCTATGAAAATACAATTGCACTCAAGTAAGTAGTGAGGTATAGTGAGTGTTGAATCCCCTGGAAGTCACACCATTTTGAAACCATTTGAATCTTTTTCAAGTTTGGAAAGCACCAAGGTCACAATTTTGTTAAAGTTTCATTAATGATAAAGGAACCTCATACATCTAAAACTAAGAAGACCATAGAGTTTGTGGATGGGTGGATGATGTGGACTCATTGATTGCTTCATGAGAAAGAAATTTTGTCTTAGTTATTAGTCATCAAAATTCAAAAATAGAATCCAGACATTAGCAATAAAAAACATTAAGTACAAACCACCATTAGCAAACAACTACAACATCATTGTGTCCTGTTGGCAACAAAGCACTTTATTAGAAAATAAGAAGAAAAATTCACATCAAAATAAAGTAAAAAATATAAGAGAAATTTGAAAATATTCAAGTAAAATGGAACGTACTAACAATGTTGTAAAAAAAAAATTAGGAAAAAGAATAAAGTGTAAAACAAAAAGGTGTAAAAATAAATAAAGTGTAAGAATAAAGAAAGTGTAAAACAAAAAAGTAGAAAAACTAAGGAGACATTTAAGATATTAGCATGGATGGCCATCTTCCCCATAACTAAGTTAAAAAGAGAAGATTCAAAAAATCAAGTGAGGGTATCCATCCAATGAGGCATTGCTTACATTGGCTTTCTTGGGCTCATGAAAAGGTTTGAGTTGTTGTATGTTGATCAATTGCTTTTTATTTGGGCTCTTACGTTTGTATATTAACATGACCCTAGAAGGAAAGGTTTTGTAAATGATGTAAGGCCCTTTCCACAATGTTTGGAACTTAGTTTGTTCAAGCACGTGTGTGGGGTTCCAATAGAGGATATTTTCTCCAAGTTGAAATTTTACCTTCTATATTCTAAGGTCATGACATTTTTCATTGAATGCCTTATGTAGTTCATTTAAAGATAGGACCACCAATCTATTCTCATCTAGCACATTAAGGTTGATCAATCTTTCTTTTTGGGCTAGGCTAAGGTGAAGGTCAAGGTCATAGGTTGTTGAAAGTGTATGGAGCTCGAAGTGAATTGGAAGAGTTGGTAATTTTTTGTATACAAACTTATATGGAGAATAGCCTATAGAGAATTTCCATGTTAAGTGGTATGCCCAGAGGGCATTGGTAAGTTTTGTGCTCTAGTCTCTCCTATATTTGTTTATTATTTTGATTAAGATCTTAGTGATCTCCCTATTGGTAACCTCTACTTAACCATTGGCTTGGGAGTGGTAGAGTGTTGTTAGTTTATGTTCAACCCCCAAGCATTGCATGAGCTTGAAAAATGTAGCACTTGTAAAATGAGTACCATTATCAAAAATCAGTGCATGTGGCACCTAAAACTTTTTTACAATATTTTTTTATACAAACCATGTAGTAGTGAAAGATGTATAGTTGGTGACAACTACTACTTCTGCCCATTTTGTAGAATAGTCAACAACAACTATTATGTATGCCTATCCATTTGACATCGATGTCATGGAATTCTTAAAGTTTATGCCCTAGATATTGAAGGGTTCTAGTGATTGGATCTGCTATTGAGATCCCTTCATTCGAGTGGTCATCCTACCATCTTGTTGACAGTGTTCACAAGTACAGATAAATTGGTGGGCATCCCTGAAGAATGTTGGCCAATAATATGCTATCATTAGGATCTTAATGGTTGTGCATCTCCCTACATAGTGGCCCCCATAAGAACCCTCGTGAACATCTTAGAGAATGTATAGTTGAGTAGTATCAGGAACACACCAATGAAGTAGGCCATTGACACACACCTTGTAAAGGTGTTTGTTGATCTCCATTAAGTGTTTGGCTTGATGAAGAATTGTTGTTTCTTACAATGGTCCAAGTATTGTGGCATCTCATGAGTTAGAAGATAAGTGAAGATGCTAGCAGTTTGATTTAGTATGCACTTGTTCATTTATTGCACTAGCAAAGAGGACTTCATTAAGAAATTGATTTGAGAGTGGGCTCTCCTCCTTTTTGTTGTCCTATCATAACTAAGAAAAGTGATCAGTGATCACGTTCTTAGTTTTCTTTTGATCTACCATTGTAAGATCAAACTCCTGTAAGATCACTAGCCATCATATGACATAAGGTCTCGCTATTGCCTTATTCATCAGGAAGCAAATGGCATTGTGGTTAGTGTGCACAAACACCTTATATCCAAGTACATAGTGCCTAAACTTTTCTAAAGCATACATCATTTCCATGAGTTCCTTTTCAGTGGTGATGTAGTTNAATAGTTTTGTGATCTTAGAGAAATTTTCTATAAATTGTTGGTAGTAGCTAGTGTGTCCAAGGAATGATTAGACATCTTTAATGGTTTCTAGTTCATAGGTTATTCCTTTGATGATCCTAAGCTTTTCAGGGTCCACCTCAATCCCTGCTTATGAGATTCTATCCTCCAACACAATGCCTTCTTGGACCATGAGATGACTCTTTTGCCAATTGAGCTGAAGATTGACCTTCATGCATCTTTTAAGCACTTACTTAAGGTAGTCCAGGGCTTGCTCAAATGTAGCATCATAGGTGGAGAAGTCATCCATGAAGACTTCCACCTTGCTACCAATTTGTTGTTGAACAATGTGAAAGGCAAGGGGTTGGAAGGTTGCATGGGCATTTCATAAACCAAATAACATCTTTCAATATGTAAAAGTCCCCCAGGAACTTGTAAATGTAGTTTTGGCCTGATCCTTTGATGTGATCTGAATTTGGGTATAGCCACTATAACCATTCAAAAAATTGTAAAAATAATGCTTAGAAATAGTGCCTAATACCTAATCCACAAATGACAACAAAAAATAATTGTTGTAGGTTGCCATGTTCAACAGCCTGAAAACAATACACACCCTCCACTTGTCACTTTATTTGGCATAATCATAAGTGGGCTAACCTACTCACTATCTACAATTGGATAGATGAACCCTGCCTTGAGGAGTTCCTCAATTTTCTCCTTGATGATCTACTTTAATTTGGAGTTCAACACCACTGGGGCTACCTCTTTGGCTTGATGGAAGGATTAGTATAGATGCAATGTTATAATATCCTAGGATTAATCCTAGTGAGTTCAGGATATGATCAAGCAAAGGCTGTTGGCCATTTGTTAATCATGTTTAGTAGCTTCTCTTTTTGCTTAGGAGCAAGGTTGACATTGATTATTACTAGCTTGCCATTTTTTAGAAATACATACTGCATGTTGGTAGGTATAGTTTTTAACTCTAAAGGCTCATGTTTAAAATTTTTAGGGATTTTCACCTCCCCCCAATAAGTATCATTAGGTTCATCATCGGAGAGTTGGTGATGAACTTGCTAAAATTCATTCATGCCTTCAACATAGGCATATGTTAAGCTCTCAGTTGGTTTCATGAAAAGTATGCTTCTTTTTTTATTAGTTGTTAGTCACTGGGTGCCCTCCTATTTTGTGGGTATTTTTTATAGGCACTTTTGGATTTTAGATTCATCTACATAATGTCTACATGCTTTAATTAATGTGCTTTTGATAGACCATAATTTTTGCACACAGTTACACCTTGTATTATTGTATGCAATGCATGGAACTCTCTTTTTCTCTATCTTTCAAGAAGCATTTTCCTTAGAAAATTTCAAGGAAAGATCTTTGATGCCCATTTGCACATCAACAATGCTAAACCAAGCCCTTCCCATAATGATTAAGAAGTCCTCCTTGTAGTCGTCAACCTTGATCATCATGGAATCAGTAGGATAGGACCACCTAGAGACAATGGTTACAATATCCTCCATAAGTCCCAAGGGAATAGTGATGGACGATCTATCAATGCTAAATGTGTTGCTTTTCTTGAGAGGAGGCAGGTTTTAGGCTTTGTACAGTTCATGAGAAATTAGATAAACACCAAAACTTGAATTAAGAAAAGCCTTGCCATCTTTCCTTCTTGCCAGCTTAGGATTCAAAGCATACATCCCAGACTCTTGCAAGTGTGATAGAATAGGGCAACATCCCTTAGGATGTTCATATTGGTAGATGTCACAGCCACCATCATCATCTAATTTTGACTCCATAACCTCTTCTACTATAGCAACCTTGCCCTTACCCCTTTGGTAGGCACATTCAAATTTCTTTCTTCTCCTGCGATTATGATCACTACCTTGCTCTTTGGATTCTTTCGTAATTTTTAGAGTAATCTAGAATTTTTCATCCAAAGATTCCCACATTTTGTCCACCATAGCCAAAATTTCCAAAACAAATTTTTGAATCAGCAAGGTTTTTTGTTGCACCACTTCATCAAGTGGTGCCTCCCCTTCATTGTCATAGAATCAGACCTCCCTTTTTTTTATGGAAGGTTCCTAGTTATATTCTTCAGCACTTTCCCATTTCCTCAATTCTCCTTCTTCTTTTGCAACTTGCTCAATTAGCCTTTGGATTTGATGGACCCTTAGTTTTGATAATCTCCCTTGGGCATAGATCCTAAGAATTCTCCTCATTTTTTATTAGAGCCCATCTATGATATAGCGAAGTTGCTTCCTTTAAGAATAATCATGGCTAGAACATTTGCCCAAAAGAGAATAACACCTACCCATGGCTGCATCCAAGGGTTCATGTGTTCCTTGTCACCAGCCTTGGATTTTCTTTCTCAAGTTGGGCACTCGTGAATACGTCTGATATTTGTCATTGAACAACTCAAGCATCATAATCCATCTTTGGATTGATTCCAACTCCAAAGAGTGATACCAACTTTCAACTTCTTTTATGAGTATCTTAGGAAATAGCTTAAGTTTCTACTAATCATTCTCAATGTTCTACAAGGCACAAGCATCATGAAAGGCTTAAAAATGGATCTGTTGATCTAAGTTATATCCCCCATCAAATTTGAGGATATTGTTCATATTTAACCTCTTTATTCTGCTATCTTTCACACGCCTAATTGGAATTTTGAATAGCTCTATGATGCTTAGCATGCTTGAAGTTACAAGAAGAGGCTCATCATCATCATGGTTTTGATGATGCCTATGATGTCCTCTGCTACCCCTTCATTTGTGGAAAGGACTAGGATCATTGTTGTCTTGTCGTTCACCTCCATCATGGTTTTGTCCTCTATGGTTTTAGTAAGAATCAGAGGAGGAAGAAGAAGATGTAGATGAAGAAGATGAAGAGGGAGGAGGATTGCCATTGCCACAATGTCTACCATCTTCTCTTCGCTTGTCACAACCATGATCATTAATTTTATTATCATCATGATGCTTGCCAGAGCCCCTGCCTTGACTTCCACTTTTACCTGAACTAGGATTGTTGATAGTGGATTGTAAGTTTAGGTTCAAGTCCCCTTCACCAGAGTCAAGGGATGGAGAATATTCATGTTGAAAACCCCCAGAGGGAGGATCCTCATTGTCTTTTTGGTTCAATAAGAACAAGAGGTTAGTGAACCATTTCCCCTTTGTAGCTTTGTGGCACTTCTCTTAGTGCCAATCTCTTTTGTGTTGTGTTTCAATGGGATGGTAGTCCCGATAGTCATGGTCCTACACAACATATTCTTTGTGGAGATCCTAGATTTCCAACTTCTTAAAAGTTTGGAGCAACATCCCAGGAACAGATCGGTTAGGTGGTAACACAATGTTGCCCTCTATGTCTCTCCATTGCACCTGTTCATCATAGCATAGGATGAAAGTGATATTAGGCAAAAACTCATTTGGATGAGTATATACCACTTTGAATTCTTGGGGCACTAGCAATTTCCATTCATCATGCCTATGAGAAGAAGACATTTTTACTTAGAAGAAAAATAATAGAATGCTTTAAGTATAATAATAATTATTATTTGAATTATTATGACTTTAGGTTTCATTCTAACAATCTTAAATAATTTTCACTAAGTCCTAGAAAGTGCACGTAGCAAACTACAAGTCACAATAATGGTGCTGATGATGAGCAACAAGTAGACCCTATGCCCAACAATAAGAATCACAAGTGTTTATGCATGATCTAGTCAAATTTCAAGGACTTCTAGCCCTCTAAGTACACTGGTGAGTACAAGGTTATGGTTAAGCATAACTAAGGCATATGATTGTTATCATTTTTATCTATTTATGTTCTAAGTTGCCTAAGAATAAAGAATAATGAATAAAGGTATTTAATTACTAAATTAATCTAATCAACTAGCTAACACTTAACTAATCCTAACATAATTATTTGTTTCCACTTGTTGTACACATCTTGAACACGTGTAACACTATTGGGTTATGAAACATTAAGTGTTACTAGGATTACCAAGCATCAAGTGTATGCTGAAAGTGGTCGTACTTATGTGCTTAATTAACTGCTATTTAATCTAGCTTAATTAATCAATTAATTACTTAAAACGTTAAAGGAAATTTCTTGAAATATTAAATGCATAAAGGAAACAATTAATCTATTTCAAAGTGTTGCATCATTTACTAGAAAACTTGTCTTTATTACTGCACACACTACCATGCTCAGGTACAACAATGCTTGAATAAAGATCTGTACACTCTTTGACTCCTACTACAGACACTTAGAAAATATTTTAACTTTTAGGAAGAGAAACTACTAGAGCTTTGCTACAATTTATGAAACAAATGCCATAAATGCAACAGATGGTGCACATTTATAGGCTAAAATAGGGTGCCCCATCGATGGGTACACATCCATGAGTCAAACCTTGCATTAATGGGATCATGTCAACGAGATCCTATCGATAGGATGTTGTCAACATGACCAAACCATGATGCTTCATCAATTGTATTTTTTTATCTTCTTTTAGAATTAATAAAAGATAGCTAGATTTCCTATTTTCTGGTAAATTATTTATCTCATGTATAATATAGATTTTGTCATGTTCCTATTCCTAAATGATGCCACTACATAACAAAGATGGTATCTCTTTATAACAAATGTTGTATTTATTGTAACAAGACTCAAAAGGACCAATTATAATTAAGACTAGAAAGGACACATTATAATAAAAGGCATATCTCTCAATGTAACCTTTGGGGGTTTAAACTAAGGTATTTATACTTGGGCATTAAGGTCATATCAGCATAGAGTTGTGAAGTTGGTAAAGACAAGTAACAAGTGCTAGGTGAAGCAAGCTGAGAAGGTAACTAGCTATAGCTTCTAGCTAGTTGTAGGCCTAACCATAGTGGCAGTGTTGGATAGTCTCTAAGGAATAGATGCCAAAGGAAGATAACCCCAAAAAACACTTGGAGAATGACTCAGATACATTATTCTATATTAATAAAACATTTTTCTTTTTCCTTTTACATTTCTCAATTGTTTTCTTTATGCGTAATGTCAAATGTTATGTATATTTGACATTGCTATATTTTCTTATTTACACATAATGTTGAATGTAACTTATATTTGACATTTGTTATGACATCTAGGAATGAGATGTCACAAATTCGGTATATTTTAAAGGGTTAATTAAATTAGAGTAGTCCTACTCTAGGATTGATATAAAAAATCTAGGATTGTTTTTGTTAGAACTAGGTGTTGAATTTTTTATACCTACTTCAAATGACTCCTAAGAAGAAAAATGTTTAAGCCCCAAATAGAGAGGTGAAGACCATGAACTTTTCTTTTTAACTAATGGTTGATCAATTAGAAGTAATTAATTCTAAGGTGGATAGAAATGCATGTCCCAATCGTATTCCATCTCATCTTGATGATGATCATTCTTATTCAACTAAGAACTAAGAGATTTCTCAGCCTAATGGACAGAAAGAAGATGAGGATAAAGAGCATTCTAGCTATGGAAGTATGAGAACACATCAACCTATGGTTCTAAGGGGAAGGAATCCAAGTCATCATGTCAAAATTTTAAGGTATCTATCTAGAGCATTTACTTATTCTTATGATAAATTAGAAGATGAAGATGAAGTAAGAATTCATTATGTGGAATTAAATGATTTTAAGGATGTAGATGATACTAATGCCTTTACAAGGTAAATGAAGGTACTTGACAAGTATTTTGAGCTTGAAGTGATGTTAAATCATTTGAGGGTACTAATTGTTGAATTCAAATTAGAAGGTATGCCTTTAACTTAGTGGGAAAAATAATCTTAAATCTATAAGAGGTAAAATGGATAATGTTTTAAGTATTGGTCTTAGATGAAGTACTCATTAAAATAAAAATTTGAACAATGTAGGTAGAGGTATGAGATAATCATAAAATGATGTTCCTAAGGTAGGGAGAAAAGGATGTGAACAAATTTTATATTGAATGTTATAATCTTTTTCATCAAGCTAAGGTTAATTCAATGGAATATGAATACTCTTTTGATGGGACGCAATATCACATGGGCTGTGATATTGCGTACGTGATATCGCGTCTTCCCCTGCGATATCGCAGCGTGCCGCCAAGTCTATAAATAAGAGGCGGCTCTCCCTTGTTTCTCAATCTAGATCTAGACCTTAGCCAAACTCTTGCAGTTTTTCCATTCCAGAGTTAGAGTAATTTCCATGTGCCCGCAGTAGGAGTCCCAAAGTGAACGGATCTTTATTCGAGCAAATATTTTACCTGAGCACAAGTTTGTGTATGGAAATAAAGACTAACTTTTGGATAAACCTTGCAATGCATGGTGATGAGACGCGAATTGCACAGGCTGCGATATCGCATCCCCTACGATATCGCTGTCCACCACCAAATCTATAAATAAGAGGCAGCACTCCCCTCATTTAACATCCTAGGCGTAAAGTAGCGAAGCTTTGGCGGATTGATCATCCCAGAGATAGAATATTTTCCATGTGCCCATAGTAGGAGTCCCCCAAGTGAACGGTTCTTTATTCGAGCAGCTTTGTACCTGAACGCAAGTTGTGTATGGCAATAAAGACGAGCTTTGTGGATAAACCTTGCAGTGCATGGATAGGTTTAATTATTATTATTTATCGCTTTCCTAGTAACGCGGCATGAGTATGACTTGGTTACGAGCATTGACGAACGTGTACGGCTAGCTAAGGAATCGGCTACTCATTGCGATTAGTCTCTCTCACCCTTTCCTCCTAGAACGTGGGACAAGTACGACTTGATTACGAGCATCTATGGATGTGTACGGCTAGTCAAGGAATCGGTGCTTGTCACACTTAGGTTAGTTAAGTGCCTCAGTACAACCGCTTCGAGCACATGCGTTATGTGTGGTAATCCCAGTAACGATTAGCGTTTGGTAGCCACAGTTGCACAGTTTAGGGTGTGTACAACAAGTGGGAATGGATGCTAACGCTAGGACTTAGTGCCGTAGTTAGAGTTAGTTTTAGCTTCTCAACCCTTTACCCCTTAGCATAGGAGGAAATTGTAAAATACCAAAAAAATCATATACCTCGGACTTACCTAACCATACACTGTGACAACAACAAGTCTGGGAAGACAACGAATGATTAACCCCAAGTGTTCCATGGGGTGTTTAGGCATTTAGTCTGCGGAGTTCGACTGGATCACGCGTGCTACGCTCATTTAGTATGGTTGAGTGTAGGGATATCTCGCCACTCATCATTGGCGCCGTTGCCAGGGACTAAGTGTTTTTTCGCCAATTAGAACATAAGGGATATCACTCACATTGTTCTGAGCTTTAACGAACCTTCGGGTTAATCAATTAATCAAGAACATATATAACGGTGCATAGCACACTATTGAATGGCTTCTTCTCACAAAATTAACTTACCTAAGGATAATACAGAAGATAGTCAGCATCACACGCATAACCTAGACTAGCCATGTCCTAAACAGTATATGATAACTTATACTCGTCCCGATGAGTATATCCCTGATTACACTTTTACTCTCCATCAGGACGAATAGTTGCGCTGGAGAGATTTGTTTGGCAATATAGTTTTACCACCAAATCGATCTGTTCCAAACATTCTTTTCCATGGATTGGCACAGATTGGCATGCAGGAATTATTCGCTAAATACGTTGCTGGAAGATATCATGTAAGGGATTATCATCCCACAAATGCCCAACGTATTCGGGATGAAAGGCAGGAGAGCCAACATTCATTGTCAAAGGGCAAGGTCCCCCATGCCCTTAGTGAAATAGGAGATGAGGAACCCCTCATAATGGGTTTCTTAGAAAATGATGTTCCTCCTCCTCAGAATGGTGAAGAGGTTAGGCATCAGGGCCTTCGATCAACTGTACATGCTATGGGCTCTGATCCCCATGAACACCAACTGTTCACGGTAGGAACAACCACTCACACTAAGGATGGACACTTTGATCGTCACAACGATCGGGGTTGAAGTAGCCGAAGAGAAGGTAATAAACATCGCCATGGTGATGGATCTCCTTCCTCTTCTCCTTCATCTCACCATTCCCACTCTCCTTCCACATTTGGGCGCAACCATCATGAGCATAACGGAGAGGGTAAAAGTAACAAGGAAGATGAAAAACCTCGACAGGAAGGTCGAGAGGAGTTAGGACAAGGGCAAGGACGTAGGGAGAGTAGGGAACCACCATGAAGACATCACAGACGTCATGATAGGGATGATCATGATGAACCCCTACTTGCAACCCGAAGCATGCTAGACATCAAAGACGTCATGATAGGGATGATCATGACGAACCCCTACTCGCAACCCGAAGCATGCTAGACATCACAGAGGTAGTTAGGATCCCCACAAGGCACTTAAAGGACAGTAGGATCAAGCGTTTGGACATAAATAATATCCCACATTTTGAAGGGGGATACAACGCTGATCCTCAACATCATTTACAGGCATTCCACGATGCTTGTGCCTTGAAAAATATAGATAATGAGTGGCAAAAGCTCAAGTT
This sequence comes from Gnetum montanum, assembly GCA_015680685.1. Taxonomy (NCBI): domain Eukaryota; kingdom Viridiplantae; phylum Streptophyta; class Gnetopsida; order Gnetales; family Gnetaceae; genus Gnetum; species Gnetum montanum. The sequence continues at coordinate 363,798 of MNCI01004834.1, forward strand.
GTTCCCACGGACACTCATCAAAGAAGCAGAGAGCTGGTACCGGTCCTTAGAACTGGAAACCATGAGGAGGTGGAGTACAATGCTTGAACTATTCAACAACAAATATCAAACGTACTCCAGAGTGTCTAATTTGGGTAAGTAGATCCAAGGTTGGAAACAAGATGCTTATGAACCCTTGGATGCTACCATGGCCCGTTACTATACACTGCTACATCGTTGCCTGGGCCATGGGTACGCTAAACGGGATCAACTTCATCACATCGTGGATGGGCTAAGAAATGAAACGAGAAGAACTCTTGGGACTTACGCCCAAGGGAGACTTTCCCGACTGAGAGCCCATGAAGTTGCAAGTTTGTTGGAACAAGTAGTGCAAGAAGAGGATGAGCTATAGAAGAGAGAAAGTGTGGAAGAATACAACCGCGATCCCTCCCTTCGCAAGAAGGGAGTGAAATTCTGTGATGAGGAGGATGAGTCACCACTCGAAGAGTTGGTGAATCGAAAAATCATGCCGATCCAAAAGTTAACAACCGAGGTATCGGCTAAAGTAGACCAAATGTGGGATTCCTTAGACTCAAGGATAGAAATAGTCTTAAAAATTGTAGAAGAGTCTAAGGTAGAACAAGGTAGTGACAAAGGCAAAACCAAGCGGAGAAACTTAAGCCCTGCACATAAGAAGGGTAAGGGGAAAATTCCTATCTTCGATGAGGCTGTAAATTATGATTCAAACAATGATAGTGGATGTGAGGTCTGCTACTATGACCATCCTAAGGGATGTTGCCCAATTATCTCACATCTACAGGAGTCTGGGGTGTATGCATTAAATCCAAGACTTAATCAACGACAAACACCCTGAAGGTTACCTTATCCACAAGGTAACCCAAGGTAGTTCCACCAACCCTTAACATATTCTCCAAGTGGAACGCCTCCACAGCCCATTGGACAACACCAGCAGTGGCAATACCCACAGTCATGGGGGATGCCACTGCCAACACATCAATACCCTTACCGACAGCCTGATCCTTACGGTTATTATGTGCAGCAGCCAGTCTCTCTAGGTGACTCTATGGGTCACATTACCCCCCAACGTCACTACCAAGCTCAGGAGTACTTCAGAAGGACTCCTTCTCCTCCGGGAGACATCTCACATTCAGTCCATCCTCTAACTCCACCCGCACCTCTTCCACCTGTAGTTCCCATACAACCTGTTCCAACAATGCAGGGGGAATTGCCTACCCAACCGCAGCAACGTAACGCCGCGAGAGTTGTAAATATTCAGCATGTAAATATCCAACCGCGTGCTAGTTCTAATGACAACTGTACAAAGAAGAGACCCTTTTTCAGAACTAGGAGCCCAGACAAACTCTCGCAACAACAAG
>MNCI01004834.1:373467-397616 GCA_015680685.1 Gnetum montanum
TCATGTTCTGTAATGATGATCCATTCACATGTCATCCCATTCGCCATTAGTTCTATTTGAGTCAATAATCCCATACCTTCCCAATATTTTGTAAGGAACTCAAGGACAAGTTTTTATTTAGTCATGGGGGTATGATGGGATGCGATATCGCATCCACCATGATATTGGATCCCCCACGATATCGCGTACGCATTATCGCATCTTCCCTTGCGATATTGCATACGCGATATTGCAGCGTGCCACCAAGTCTATAACTAAGAGGCGGCTCTCCCTTGTTTCTCAATCTAGATCTAGACTTTAGCCAAACTCTTGCAGTTTTTTCATTCTAGAGTTAGAGTAATTTTCATGTGCCTACAATAGGAGTCCTAAAGTGAATGGATCTTTATTTGAGTAAATATTGTACCTGAGCACAAGTTTGTGTATGGAAATAAAGACAAACTTTTGGATAAACCTTGTAGTGCATGGACTAAGCTAAATAGGACTTTAATTATTGTTATTTATTGTTCATCGTTTAAATGCTTTATTAGTTAATTAAATCTCTCTCAACCCTTCTCTCATAGTTAAGTGCATTCAGTACGACCGCTTCGAGCACATGCGTTACGCTTGGTAATCCCAGTAACAAATAGCGTTTGGTAATCCCAGAAGGTTGCATTGGCTCAAGGTGTGAACGACAAGTGGGAATGGATACTGATGCCAGGTATTAGAACTTAGTTAGTTAAAATTAGTTATTTAGTCTCTTCACCCTTTCTCCTCCTAGCATAGGTGATAAAACATAAAACACATAAAAATCACATACCTCAGACTTACTTAACCATACAATTGTGACAAATACAAGTAAGTCTGGGAAGACAACAAACGATTAACCTTAAGTGTTCCATAAGGCGTGTAGGCACTTAGTCTATGGAGTTCGACCAGATCACGTGTGTAACACTTGTATTCGTATGGTTGAGTGTAGGGGAACCTCGCCACTCATTAGCTTTAATCTTTCTTAAACATCTCAAGATGGATTATTAGCAGAAGATGATATTTTATGAGCCTTAAATCCTTGATGAAACTTATAATTTGTTGCTAAAAGTAGAGAAGAAACTTAGTGGATTTAGAAGTATGAGCAAACATGCTTTAAAAGACAAGGACACCAGATTCAAATTTGAGAAGGTATTCAAGTCAAAATTTGAAGACAAAGAGGGAAACCATAATAAGAAGCAAGAGAAAAATGATGAGAAGGGCAAGACCAAGAAGGACCAAGGCAAAGGAGGCAAGGGTTAAGATAACAACTCATGTAAGATTTACTACTTTAAATGTGAAGAGTGGGAATACAAATAATGGAAATACTTACTTTACAAGGTACTCAAAGCTAAGGATGTACAATCCTTGGAGATAAAGAAGACATTAGGTCAAGCTCTTTAAATAGGTAATCCTAATGCTTCCAAAATTAAGGATTTTTTTTGCATTAAATTCATATACATTTATATGGAATGTGAATAAAGGAGATCATGCAATAAGAAAATTGTTATTTAGGATTGGGAATAGATTTTTAATTAATGGGGAATGGATTCAAATTTTGATTGATGGAAAACCCTAATAAAATGTTATTTCCTCTACGAAAGTTGCTAAATTGGATTTAGTAACATATCTTCATCGTAAATCCTATAAGGTGCATTAGTTGTCCAAAGATTTCTCTCAAGAGATGAAAAAACAATGTGTTTTGAAGTTCAAGATTTGGAGTTCTTGTGATGTTGTAACATGTGATATGCCACAACTAATTTTGCTGATGTAATTCTTGAAAGGTTTTGAAATTTTAATAATGATGCTGAATTTGATGGGGCAAGAAATATGTGAAGTGTAACAAGAAAATATGGAATCCATGAATTGATTTCTATGACTATTGAATAAGTGAGGTAGTAAACCTCACTTAATGTCTCATTAATTTTTATTGGGAAGAGGGAATACACTAAGAAACATAGTGAGGTAGGTTTTCAATTTGTGATTGTATCAAATATTTCTTTAAAGTGTGATGTTGTGTAGGTATAACCTCTAGCATATGTACTAAGGTTGAAGGAGTAATTTTTAAATTTGTTTAAGGGAAAATTGGATGGACTACCACCAATGAGAAATATTTAGCATCAAATTAACTTCATCCCTAGTACTACCATATTAGATGAGAGAGCATAAAAATGACATTGAATAAAAGGATTGAATTGCAAAGGTAAGTAGAGAAGCTACTTACAAATGGCTTTGTGAGGGAGTCAATTTCTTCTTGTGCAATTTTAGTAGTGTTTGTGCTAAAAAAGGAAAGTAATAAATGGATTATATACATTGATTTAAGGGCTATGAATAGGATAGCAATGTGGTACAAGTTCATTATTCTAAGAATGGATGATATTTTTGATGTCCTTACCAATATAGAAATTTTCAACAAAATTAATTTAAAGAGTAGGTATCATAAAATTTAGATTAGGCTTGGTAATGAATGGAAGACTACTTTCAAGGTTTTGAATTGATTATTTGAGTGGTTGGTGGTGCCGTTTGGGCTCTCAAATGCTGCTACCACATTTGTAAGGTTGATGCATGATGCTCTAAAAGGTTTGATATTTAAGTGTTGTATGATATTCTTTGATGATATTTTGGTATATAGTTCCAATGAGAAGAAGCACTTGGAACATTTTAGGATTATATGTCTCAAATTTTAGGAGGCACATTTGATTTTCAAATTAAGGAAAGGTTATTTTCTCAAAAGGGAGATCCCATACTTGGGGACATGTGATTTTTAAAAATCAAATTTGAATGAGAGCTACCAAGGTAAAGGTTATTAGAAATGGTTCAACTCTTATAAATTTTAGTGAGGTAATATCATTTCTTAGTTTAGAAAGCTTTTGTAGAAGGTTCATAAAAACTTTAAGTGGTATATAATGACCTATGTTTGTGTGCTTAAGAAGAATCATGACTTTAAATGGATGGTGAAAATCAAAGCAGCTTTAACTTATTGAAAGCAAAAATATCAAGTAAGCTAGTGGTTACAATATCTAATTTCTAGAAGGTTTTTCAAGTGGAGGTGGATACAAGTGGAGTTGCCATTGAATGGGTGTTGTCTCAACTAGGAAGATTGATTACTTTCTTTTTAGAGAAATTAAATGAGTCAAGGTAGAGGTACAACATGTATGCAAAGGAATTGTACACTATTCTTTATGAAGTCAAGCACTGGAGGCATTATTTATTTTCCAAGGAGTTCACTTGGATGACTAATCATAAAGCACCTTAATTTCTTAATTCTTAAAATAAGTTGAGTGTCAAACATATAAAGTTGATGGCATAATTGTAGGAGTTCAATTTTATTCTTAAGCATAAGGGTGAGGAGACCAATGTGATGGTAGATGCATTATTTAGGATGCATATGCTGAATTTCAAAGATCAAAATATAAAAAAATGCTACCTTTGTAATGCTAGACATATTCTCCAAGATGGCACACTTCATTCCATGCCAAAAATTGAGTGATGCATCTCATATTACAAATTTTTTTTTCCAACATGTTGTGAGGTTGCATGGGTTTCCTTTGAATATTATTTTTTATAAAGACTTTAAGTTTACTAGTAATTTTTGGAGGTTTCTTTGAAATATTTTAGGAACAAAATTAATTTTTTGTAGTGCATATCATCCATAGTTCAATGGTCAAACTAAAGTGGTTAATAAATCTTTGCTCAATATTTTAAGGTATTTATGTGAAGTGTAGCACAATAGATGAGAAAACTTATTGTATCATGTAGATTTTTCTTACAATAATGTTTTTATGTTGCTATTGATAAGAGCCCATTTAAGGTGAATTGTGGTTTTCCTACCAAGATGGTAGAGAATGTGAGAAGCTTTGATGGAGAGGCTCAATTGAGTGTAGACTTTGTGAAGGAGATGAGAAATCTTTATGCTTTAGTGAAAGTAAGTGTAGAGAAGATGGTTGAATAAAGAGTACAAAAGAGGAATAAAGGTAATAGAAAATCATATATATCTATTGGTGATCTTGTTTAGGTATACTTGAAGAAGAAGAGGTTGAGGGATGTAAACTTTTTGAAAAATAAATCCAAGAAGATGGATCTTTATGAGATAAAGGCCAAAATCAATAATAATGCACTTGAAATAGACTTATCCAATGATGTGGGAATGTATTTTTTCTTTAATTTCATAGATCTCATGCATTACCATGGCCTATTAGATGATGAAATTGAAACACAACAAAGAAAATCCATGTTAAAACCCATAACGAAAATTATTTGTAATTTGGTGGAAAATAATGGTAAGCACAACTGCCTTATTTTTCCCTAAAATATAGCATTGTAACCTTTATAACTAGAATTTTATGTATTATTTTTAATGTAAAATGTGAAATTTACGATTCATATGGTGCAGATCTCACACATCCTAGCTTATGGAGGCTAAAACAATGCTTCATAAGCTGTGAATGCCTCATCTTGTAGATGGGAAAATTTGTAGATTTCATGTACTTAGGCTTGGAAGGGTTGAAAATGCCTTGTAGACCATCAAATTTGGTTTTTCTTAGCCTATACGCTAGCCATGCTAGTTTTATACATTGAGAAACCTATAAAGGCAAGTTTTGATGCTAGGTATCCTTGCCTCATATGTTGGGTAGCATATGGAGGTAGTGTTAAAAGCATAAAACTATCTAAATTTGCTAAATATGTTGTCAAAAGATGCCCTACACATGCCCAAAATTTGTAGCAATCTGTTAGCAATCATGATGGAATCATCAGCAACAAATCAGGAAATTAATAACCTATTTCAATAGAAGGACTACTTCATTGAAAGGACTTTTGGATGATTCATGCATTCACCAAACATAAGACTTTTAGAGAAGTGTAGGAAAAAAAATCAATAACACTAGGACTTTTGGACAATTTGCATTCAAGCTAAACCTTAAGACTTTTAGAGTAGTGCAAGCAATGAGCTTGAGGAGCAGAATAGTTGAGACCATCAAGAGCAGAGCTGACTGTAGAGCATACCCTATAGGCTATATCAGGTTCTAAGCATTCTCCCTTTGGCTCTTTGTGCATCAAAGCATAAAATTTATATTCTTTGAACTTGTTTTTGTGGAACTTTCATTATTGTAATAACAGGTTTGCAGTTTTATTTGTTCATTACAAATTTATTCTACATTTCTTTATGCTTAGATTTGCACTTGCAATTTCATTTTATTTACACCAGTAATAAATCATAAGTCCCTAGATGATCGATAAGACCATCTACATCGGATCCTTTTCTTAAGGTTCATGGATTTAAAGCCAAATAATCTCATCCTAGAATTTTTGGCCTTCCAACACCAAATTTTTCAAGCATTATAGTTTTTGGTGCTAGAAGGAGGGCCTTTGCCCAAATTCTTCACCCAATCTTGCTCTATCTTTTCCTAGAAATTGATTTTGACCAGTGTTTACCTTTGTTTAAAAATCTTTGAATTTTGCTTTGGATTCCTTTCCAAAGCTATTGTAGCCTTGGTACTTTGCAATTTTGATTGAAGCTTTCCAAAACCAACACTATCCTACAACTTGCTTTGGCCTCTTGTTTAATGTTAAAAATTGGTTTTGGGGTTTTCTTGAAACCTAGTGTGTAAACTATAGTCTATTTTCTCAAATTTGAATTTTTGAGTTGTTGAAAGCCAATTGTATAAGCTAAACTTTGGGCCATTTATTATTTTTACACTGAATGCTAGACTTCTCCAAATCTAGCATATAGGCTATAGTAGGTTTGGGCCATCTGCCATTTTTACATCAAGTGCTGGGCTTTTCAAAGTCTAGCATAAAAACTGCAAAAACCTACACTTTTCATTTTTTAAAATTTACCTTCGGGCTTTCCCCAAAGGCTAGCAGATAACCCATTATCATTTTTGACTTCTAATTTTTCAATAATTTTCTTTTGGGTTTCTCCCAAAGTGCAGCATATTTTCTACACTACAAACTATGGTTGGGTGGTCACCCAAATCTAGCATATAATTGGCTATCTATTCATAACGTTTTTACATTAGATTTTTCCTAGTAATCATCTATAATGTGGCCATTACTTTCTACATTGCAAGGTGTATAAAGAAGTTAAAAAAATTAATTAATTAATTTTTACCAATGCAGTGTACAACGCCATCATTGCCATATGCACTGCTCTTGCAGTTGCAGTGTTCTACCACATTTCATAAGCTAAGTCTTTTATACATTGAGCAATCTCATCTGTTGGGGCCCTTAATTCATAGCCTAGTTAAATACTTGGTTAATGCATTTTTTGTAGGTCCATCATGTTGCCACTTAACCTCACCTACATGGCCCCCAACTAGAAAGGAGTTTGTGTTTATGAACAAAAATACCTAGTGATCATAGAGCGTAGATAATTGCTTAGGTAGAGAGGTAAGAACCCAAACTTTGTAGTTATCAATGAGGAATTTTATAACTTCTTTTGTGCTAAAATACATGTTGGTCTCTTCATACCATGTTCTAAGTTTGATGCTAAGCATCAGTTTGAAATCATACATTGGGATGGGAAAGACTACATCCCATAATCTTATGATAAAATTCCTCTAACTAACTTCTATGCACACATGTTGATACAACTTATAAGCATCGATGAGTGGAGTGAGGAGACTAGTTCAAATGGACATCAAGAGGAGCAAGATGAATTTGAGGTTGAATTGGAACTAGATAACTTTATCGAGAGCTGCTTCGAATGATTAGCTCCCCAAACAACTATTCCTAGTTCTACATCTCTTGCATCATCTGTAGGAAAAGTTCATCAACCTTCTTCTTCTCTTTTTCATCTAGCCATGTTTGGGTTAAGACCCATCATTGTCACACATCAAGCTCAGCCTATGCCTCAATCTATTTCTTTGTTTTCATTAATGCCCTTTGCAACACAACCTCTCTTTGTGCAATCATCACCTATGGTGTTTACCATATTTCATCCCTAGTGGGCCCCTCAACGGGACCCCAAACTATGCAAGCCTCTCATACCCCTTTTCCCCCCTTTATCCTTGAAGTTCTAATGTAGATATCCTTCTTGTTGTTCAACCCTCCTACCACCATGATCACCTAGCCTCTTCCATCATTGCCATTACCCATTGCATGACCTCAAGGCTCTTAACTTCCTTCTGAACCATTAGTACAAATATTAGAGCCTATAGGGATGTCCCAAGACTTGGATCAAGCCTTCCAAATGATTCAAGACCTCACTCAAGAGTTGCGGAAGCTCAAAGCTAGTACAACTCATATGGTCAAGGTTGTAGATTTCTACTAGGATGATCCCATAAGCCCTGTTGTGTCTCAAATAACCTTACCTACAAGCATGCTTATATCAAACTTCACCATATATAATGATGAAGGAGATCCTAATGCACATGTAGTCACCTTCTAGTCTAATTGCCTCTTTTTGCAAGCTTGGCCACATACAATATTATGCATTTTCCCTATGTCCCTCAAGGGAAAGGCTTTAGATTGGTATCAAACCTTGCCCATAGGTTCCATCTCTTCCCTTAAGGACTTAATAAATGAATTTTTCAACTACTTCAAATACAACTTGAAGCCTGATACCAGATTAGATCAATTGATGAAGGTGAGGTAGGGGCCACTTGAATGAGTCAAAAGATTCATTTAGAGATGGAATTTAACAATCAATGAGATTCTAGAGGTTATCACTGAAACTTACCTCTTGGCTATCTTCAAGGGAGTAGTAACAAATTTCATCCAGTTAAAACTCTACTACTTAGAGTCCCGATCATTGAGCCAAGCCTTTTCACAAACTAAGAACATCGAGGAGGTAGCTAAGGTAAGTAACACCCCAACCTATGTGGCCTATAAAAACCAACACATGGGGAGAGATAGGGAGAGAACTAATTAGGAGCAAATAGCCATGGTTGCAATATCCAAGGATACAAAACAAGTAGAAAAATAAGCATCACTGCCATGTAATACATCTTTTGACTCATCATAACTATTCACTTCCTACGTCCCAAATCAACCAAGACTAGACTTTGGGTGAAAGAACTGATCTAAGTACACTAGGCTACTAGTGAAGCAACTATTTGAAGAAGCTCGTAAGAGGCACAATTGTCTTTGTGACATAGTTAGAGATCCAATGATAACAACCAAAGATGATTTGAAGCTACCAAAGTACTTTTGACTAGATAGTTTTGCCATTATCATCAAATGGCTAGTCATGATACTAATTTTTGCCTAGCATTAAAGGATGACCTCTAGAATATGAGTAATAGTGGAGAGCTAGTGTTGAACAAGCCAAAATCTCCAAGTGCCAAGAATAACTCTTATATGGTAGTCTCATTTGTAGAAATCAAATGGTCTAACCCTCCTAGGGAACCATTTATTATCAAGGTATCACCTCAACCTCAAAACACAAAGCCTAAAGCCCTCTTCATCTTCAGAGTACCACCACCACCACCCCCTAAGAAACCCTTCATCATACATGTCTCCACTTTAGTGGCAATAACATCACAACTTAATGCAAGAGAACCATTTGTTATTAGGGTCCCTCCACCATCTACAGGAAAACCTGCAACAACCCATGATCAAAGCCAACCTATAGTGGTAAATAACTTAATGGTTAGCAAGAAATCATTACCACAATGGTGACAAAAATAACCTATTGTCAAATCAACAAAAAAATTCAATGAAGGTAGCCAATGACAAAAGGGTTTGAAGCAAGTTGACCCATCAAGGTCTAGATCGAGATCAGCTACATCCATGGATAAGGGGCCCAAGACACCTATGTTGAAACATGAGCCAAAAACTCTAGGAAGAATAGAGGAAATTAAAACCACCAAGTTGAAAAATCACATGCTAAGGAAAAGAGTTTACTTGCAATGATGGAACAAGCCAAATGGTCCCTCAAACAAAAGAACACGTCATCGAACATGTATTGCCTAGTCATGGTCTCTCCTGCTCATAGAGATGCATTAGCTTAGGTGTTAATTGCTATCCTTGTGAGCAGAGACATGCCTGCCAATAAGGAGTATATCCACTCTATTATTGAGCAAGCTTCACTTAGGGAAAATGGCATCAACCCATGCTCCATTTTTGTAATAGTGAGGTGAAGATTAACCCTTGAAATGGAGAAGTGCTATACACTCTTGTCCTCATTACTATATATGTTGGTAGGTATAAGGTTCATCGTGTTCACATGGATGATGTGGCGACAACCAACATGATATCATACACTATTTTCGAGAAAATAGGCTTAATCGGGACCATGCAAGAAACCACTACCTCTGCACTCAAGTCATTTAATGGGTTACAAGTAGTGGTGCAAGCTTTTATCTCCTTGGATTTCATAGCTATAGAAGAATTTCCTACATTCGCCAACCTCCTAGTAGTCAAAGAGACACCTAGTTTCAACTTGATCCTAGGAAGGCCATTGTTGGCTAAGCTTCATGTAGTATCATTTCCTATACATCAAGAGATCCATTTACCATACAAAGATGGTGAAATTGTTATTCATGGGGATAACACATGTTCACCATTTGTCAATAATGTTAACATTAACTGAGGTTCAAAGGTAGAGTTTCAAGAGGAAACTATTGATACACATATTGGGGCCAATAATAAGAACAACAATGATGCTAGCAACACCAACTTTGTGACATGGGATGACCAACAAAAATGCATGCAACTTACCATGCTAAATAAGAGAGATGGTGAGCATAGGATCATGTAGAAGGGATTCTTGATATATCAAAGATCAAGCAATAAATTTACGGTCAACATGTGGCCCCCTCCCTTGTTAACTCTTGCTTGCCTATTTTAGTGATCTTATACCATGTTTTGGTGTTTGCTTTATTCTTGTATTTTCCTTCAAGATAATCTTGCGCTTGTTAAACTAGCAATATCATGATCCACTAAGGCTTAAAACTAGTAAGACAATGGCATGCCAAGGTCTAAAAATGGCAACATAATCGCTTGCCAAGGCTTGGAACTAGTGAACATGATGACCTCTTCTTTTCATCCCTATACCAATATTGTAGCTAGTCTATCTGATAGCATCATTTACAAGTTTTACTTATATGTGTATACCTTGCTTTACAATTATCATTGCATCATATTTTTATTTACTAGTTTTATTGTATAGCCTTGTTACATTACCATTGATGTTTACTTAAACATGTAAAACATAGAAAAATGCATAACATGATGAAAACAATTAAAAATCTATAGCAAAATGTCCATCAACAATAGCCATAGTAACAGTGTGATACAAGAATATACTAGTACCCATAATTGCATAGTGTAACAAGATAATAATAAATAATACAGTGTCTAAAGTTTTAATAACACAAAACAATGACATCCAGAGTGTGGCAAGAACAAAGAACAATACAACATGATAGCCAGAACAATACAACATGATAGCCAAAACAACCACGCATGAAACCACATGGTGCAAACAAAATGTTTTGAAAACTCATAGAAATATGTATTGGCTATCATGAAGTTTAGCAAGGTCTTGAAGTATAGCATTGAACGGTGGCTGCCTGCTGTTGCCACCTGGGCTCTCACCACTGTGTTTTTTTCCGCACTGTGGAGGTGAAACCCTCATTCGTGTGCACCTCCTCTGCTTCACTGCATCGCCAGGACACTGCACCACGTCCACACTAATGCCTCTCTCAAAGGCAGCAGAAACTTAAATCAGGAGGCAGGCTTTCCACAAGGTCTTCAGAAAACCGTAACTGGTAACACCCATCGATTCTGAGGGAAGACAAAGAGTTGAAAGAGGCAAAGCCGCTGACCGTCAGTGACATGTGTCTCAGGCTAATACACCCTACGATTTCAAGGCGTATAAGTTTGAAGATATTTGAAAGCCCAACAATGCTCCTGAGGTTCATACAGTCTTTAATTTTAAGCATTTCAAGTTTCCCAAGGTCTGAAAGCCCAACAACGCTCTTGAGGTTGACACAACCGCGTACGGTAAGATGTGTTGGATTAAACAATCCTTGTATGTCGATTACTTCTACCATCCAGCAATGTTCCGCATGCAACCATTCAAGACAAGAAAGATTTCGGAGAAAAGAGGGGAATGGCTTCAAAGCAAGGCAACCGATAACTTCAAAGTATCTTAGATTTGGTAAGTTGCCTGGCAACTTTTGCAAATTGCAGCACCAGCAAAGGGAGAGTTCTTTTAAACATGAAAGACTGCCGAGACTTTCGGTAAGCTTTTGGAGACTGTAGCAATCAAAGAGTTCCAGCATTGTCATATACCGATTATTACCTACAAATTGGGGCAGCTCTTGCACATTCCAGAAGCCTTGGAGACTCAGGTCTGTGACTTTACAGGGAAAGGTTATATTGCCGGCAGCTTCAATGAAATGAATGTCTATGAACTCAAGACTTGCTTGAGATGCACCTGTATCATTGTTATTATTAATACTATCAAGGTATCTCTTTTTTTTCATTTGGATGTCTTGGGCGACCTCGCGCAGCAGCCATCTGAGATTGTCGCTGCGGAACTTGAGAATGCCATATTGAATAATTTTTCCAAAAATCAAAGTTTGGGTGCTCCGCGTTACCGATTCGCGCAAAACAGGAATCTGCAACCTCCATATCATCATCTAAATTTGTTGACAAATACCATATTCCCTTGCCCCCGGGCTGTAGCCCTTGGAACTGCTCTGGTGAGAATCTTATTTTGCGACACTCTGACACAGTTACGTTACATAAAGCTTGTCAAGCATCGAAACGATTGTGGTAGCCTTTCCAAACCATTGCAACGGAGGATATTCAGGTCTTTTAGTTGTAACAGTTTCCCAAACGATTCTGGCAATGACACCATTGCGTCACAATACTCCATCGTCAAGGAAATTAAATTTCTTAAATCTCCAAAAGACTCTGGCAACTGTTTCAATGCTTCAATGCTTTGTACGTCCACAGGTAGAGATATTTCAATTCTTTCCGCTGCCCAAAGCTATGTGGAATAATTTTGAGAGACGTGCAGTTGTTAAGATATATGGAAAACAACTGCTGCAGTTTCCCAAAGGTATGTGGAATAATTTTGAGAGACGTGCAGTTGTTAAGATATATGGAAAACAACTGCTGACTCTGGCAATGACATCACTGCAAAACATTCAGTCATGCTTAAACTAAGTAAGCTTGTCAGTCCTCCTAGAGTCTCCGGCAACCGTTCCAATGCCAATGCATGGCAGCGCTGTAATTGGAGATCTTTCAATCCTTGTAGCTGGCCAAAACTTTCTGGAATGAATTTCAGAAATTTGCATTCGTTCAGATTAATGGAAGATAAATGCCTAAGCCTTCCTATCGCTTCTGGAAGCCTTTTCAGTTCTATGCAATGCGGTATAATAAGTTATCGCAGTTTTGATGGAGCCTCAGGACATTAGATTTTTATCGAATGGGATACCAATCACACCACATTACTCTTTCTTTTGTTAGAAAGAAATAAGGAAAGATTTTCATTTTGAAAAATATAGGTAGAATTAAAGCATGGTTGCTAACGTCAAACAAAACAGGTTTTTTATTCTCAAATTGCCTCATTCTCAAATTGCCTCTCACGGACTACTTGTGTAAGTATATACTATACAAGTTATTTTGTTTCGGAGTAGAGGCCAATTATTAAAAAAGATAACTAAAATAATTAAAATTACCTAAATTATGCAATGTTATTAAAGCCATCTTGCAACTACACTCCATCATTAATTATGGCCTCATTTTGTTTTATTTATGTTTATAACTATTAACTTGTAGTTATAATTTTTACCAAGATTTAAAATAATAAGAGGAAAATCAGGACATTTTAAAACTTGGAATGGAGCACAACTTTAAAAGTTGATTGCATTTTTAAAACTTTAGCAAAGAATTCTCACGAATCAATTTTAAACCATCATAATATTGCATTTAAAACCTGGAATAGAACACAATTTTAAAAGTTACTGCATTTTTTAAAACTTAGCAAATAGGCTCTCACTAGCCAATTTCTAACCCTAACAGAAGTGCATTATTATATACCAATTCTGAAGGGTGTTATGCATAGATGTGTCAGCTTCTCACATGTTTTAAACATAGTGTCCAAGGGATCTCATGATATAGAAAATAGTCCATCTCAACCATAATAATCTCTAAATCAAACGTAATTAGTATCTCTAAATCAAAATCTGGGATATCCAAAATTATCATAGATCCAAAAACATACATTTTTGGTAATTAATTAAATAATCTAATACGTTCAATGCAATGACCATGTGGGATCAAAATTTCCAAAGATGATAATTTGTTGAACACCTTAGTAGACCACGGACATTGATTTTCGTACAACAAGGCCCAACCTTCTAAAACTAAGCTTAGTGCTTTCACCGTAGGGAACTTGATAACAAAACTAAGCTTAGTGCTTTCACCTTAGGGAACTAGATAATATTGCTCTATGGTCACTTGCTTTTTGTGTAAAAAAGCAAGGAAAAAGCAAAGCCAAATATCATCATTATACTTGATAAAGGCAAATCACCACTCATACCAGTTCATAGGATAACATATGTTTGGCAGTGAAAGAATACCATACGCAACTACAATCATCTAGGCATAAAATTTCATCTTTAACTATGCTCCTTCCCAAGTCTACCACCACATCATGCATATGTGAAACACCATGATAGAGCCTCAGTTATAGTATGATTGTGATTGAGCCTCATGATTATTGATTATATTATTGTGATGGACTTCTAGATGATGACTTGATAGGCTTGTGATGAGAGCATGACATGTGTTGGCATTTGATCTTGGTGATGTGGATGATAGTTTAGTTGTGGCCATGTCATGCCATGTGATGCAATGTAATATACTTGTTTGACATGAGATATATTGACCTTGTTGCAAGTTACTCAACATACCCTATACCTTTTCTCTAACACATCACTAGACTTTCCATCTGTAGGGTACATGTAAAGGCTCTCACTAAGTCTTGTACTAATCCCTTTGTTATGCAGGTGATGAAGCTGAGAGCTCATAAGGCCAATGGACTTGAGGTAGGTATTCAAGACTTTAGGTCCATGTTCTTACCCTTTCTATTATATGTCTTTATGAGAGAGATGAATATATTTGCTGAATATATGTCTCTGGCATTGGGCTAGAGAAGTGACTATGTAGAAAGACACTAAGGTTTGAGAGTTGGGGGCATTCTACACTGTAGATTCGTTTATGACTAGGTTTTAGAGAGTGACAGGCAATGATGATGATGGCTGGAAAGTCAAGGAGAGTGAGAAAGAAAGTAGAGGAGGTTGGTTTGAGCTATGTTGATTTAGTGGCAACACACATGAAAGGTCTTCCTAGTCAAAAATTTATCATATTGTTGAAATTAAATTCTATGATTGTTGAGGCCATAGTATATCTTAAACTCATGCTCAATTTCTTGGCAACTTGGGACTCAAGAGTCATGTGGTGTACTCTAAAGAGTGATGCCATAACAAGCTCTCCTTTCTCTCATGTTGTATATAAGCCACCCTTCATCCAATTGAAGTCAAAGTCTCCCCCTAATTCTAATGCTCAACTCCTATGCCTTTCTCAAAAGCCTTAGTCCATTCACCCATGCCAAAATTATAAGTTGTCATGCTCATGAGCCTTGCTATTTTCTTCATCTTATGCATCTCTTTATGATGACCTTGCTACTACAAGAACTTGGTTTTGTCATGGCACATTTTGCATAAGTGCAACATAAAGAATGCTATGGAGTAGGCTAGCCTTTTTTTAAGTAAGGGATACCATCTTCCAACCTCCTATTTGAGGATGCCAACTACACATCCTTCTCAATGCATGCTTCTTCACAGAGTTTGCTCTCTTACAACCCCTTATTTGAGGGTGCTGATCCTACCTTTGCCACCACCTCATCTTTGCATGCTCTCTTAGCATTGTCCTACCTCCAACCCATGTTGATTTGCTTTAGCTTGCACCTCCTCCAATCACCACCTACACATGGAGAGCTAGTCTAATTCCTATCCTTACCAACATCAATCTCTTGCTCCTCCAACTCATCCATTAACACCCTATATGGCATCAAATTGATAAACCCCCTATTGTAATACCAAACTTCTCCTAAAACTAACCCCTTATCACTCCACCAACACCACTACCCTCTTTCCCATAAAAATAAAATCTTCTAGCCTACACTTATCCTCTTCCCAATCTTGTGAAGGAACTACAAACTAAACATCATTACTGTAATTCCTATGTCATGAAGTTTTGGATGTTTGATAACACCACTAGCTCCTTTGGCTTGTACCAACCTTCTTAGCCTACTAATGCTCTTGTTTTCCTAAAGCATCTAATTAGGGTTGCTCATCACTTGGATGATATTGCAACTTATGATTATTACTACTATATCTAACCCATTAATCTTTGAATGATGACTACCTCAAATCAATAGTTGTCTTGAGATTATTGCTCCATGTGGCTATACCGACACAAGCCATGCTCCATAGTCATTTTTATCTCTATTGTAGCTCTAGTTTTTAGCTATCATCATGTCAAATTAATATGTCATGCATACATTGATCTTGATGGTCCTTTTGCNTTTTTTAAATTTTACCTTTTAAATTCTCAAATTAATATGTCATGCATACATTGATCTTGATGGTCCTTTTGCCTTGTAAATCTTCTTGTTTTTCATTGCCAAGTGTCTTAATGTGCTTGGCCTTTTAGTCCAATTTTGTACATTTACTCCATTTAAAAAATTGGGTTTTTAGTTTTTTCTCAAAAAAGAAAGATCACCATTGGGTGTCATGGTAGCATTTGTATATAAAAAGGCCATAATTAGATCCTACATTATGCTAAGATGTCATTTCTCCATAAAAAGGTTACCATTGAGCTACTTCCTCTTACATGATACTATGGTGACATTTCTATATAAATGTCAATATTGTGGTACCTACATGACATTATGTTTACATTTCTATGTAAAAATATCACCATTGAGGTTCTTCCATGGTACTAATGTTGCATTTCTATGTATAAAGGTTAATATTAAGTATTGTATAGTTATTAATGATGCAATATGTAGCTAGGTCATACATATCATTTCTAATATTAACATGTGACTTATTGGTTTTAACATGTCCAATTCTAATGGAATAACCATTAAGATATAAAAGCTAAAAAATGAAAAATAGTTTAATATTGAAAGGTGGTATTTGTAGAAATGTTATAATAGTATTCGTGTCATGTTACACTTGAGATAATATTGGTAAAAATACCATGGTGTTTCTTTGCAACTTTTCATCAATGAAATGTCACTATTAAGGCTATGATGGAACAACTAAATGTCACTACTGATATAAATGCTACCATTAGGTAAATGTGGCATTTATTTTCATTTAGATTCATTTCTACAAATGTCATCATAAAACCCAATTCTTGTAGTTGTCCAATATGTCATCTACAATACCAAATGCATGAAGAAATTTTGGGATACCCTAGTTAGCATGATCTAAGAATTTTCCATCTATCCCTTCTAGGTTCTTGGTCTATGTTATGATGCATCACAAAGGTAGCCACATTTGTCAAAATTAATGATCATCCTGGAAAGAAAGGAACAAATACTTTGTGATTTACCTTAGTTAATTCAACAACCACTACCTTGCTTAATCATGTAATAATTGCACAAATCCTTGGTGTTAATGATAGCTAGCTCAAGTTATTAGCTCATTATCTTGTTAGGTAAGAGGTTACTAGTTTGAGTCACATAGTTAGTAGTATAGCCCCAATTGTGGCTACTAATCTAAGACTAAAAACCAAAAATGACATCATTATATTCCTCTATAATTCTTTTAATGTATTGCATTGGTTATATGTTTTTGGAATTATCTTTAGTCAATTTATTTCAGGTTTCAACATCTTGCCCTCTTTCCATGATATCTTAGTATATTGTATAATGGTATTATCATGGCAATAGTTTGGAATGTTTTAGTCAATTGGTTGATGTTACCCACACACATCACAACATGAAGGATCCATTGATTGTTGATTTCAACAAAAAAAAATAGGATGAAGTTTATGTTGATTCTTTAATGCCTCCACCACCATCCCCTTTCTATTAGATCAACTTTATTCTTGAGAACATCTATGAAATGTTGTGCAAGTTTCATGTTTCCATTCCAAGTATATGGGAAAGGTGGGGATTATTAGAACTAGCTAGATGACTATTTGCACCCCAAGGACATATAGTTAATAAGAAACTTAAGTAGTACTTTTATAACTTNTGTTCCTAAGGAATTATTCGTTTATTAGCTCCTTCGTTTATGCCTTTTGATCTACATTACAGAGCATTCTGCTGATTTTACCTCTATATTTCATATTATTCTAAGAGATGTTATAGGAAAAAATATTATGTTCATGCCTCAATGAATTTAATTATTAGTTGAGACATCTATCTAAAAGGCTAGCACTTTGCCTTTTTAAATCCCTCTCTCTTAACAATCTAATACCAATAAAACCTTTGCAACATAAATTTTAAAAAGTGTATTGCATTTTTAAAAATCTAGCATACACATTATCACAGTCAATTTGTATTGCTAATAACAATGCATAATTAAGTCCCACCTGTGGAGGATGTTCCTGTAACCAAATCAAATTTTCACCAGTTACTTGTAAGACTCTGAGATATTTTATGTAGAGGTTTAGAGGAATCTCCTAGTATGGAAAATCAGTCCATCTCAACCATAATAGTCTCTTTGATAACTTTGAAAAATCACCTAGCTTAAGATTTTTTTTAAAAAACATAAAATTTAACCTTATTATCATCTTTGGCTTATAAACTTTGTGATCAAAGAACATATATTTGCTTGATAATTAATTAAATAACCTAATACCTTTGATACAATGACAATGTAGGATCAAAATTTCCAATGATGATAATTCACTAAAAGCATTAGCGGACCATGGACATTGACCTTCATCCAACACCAATGAGCCTTTTGAAACTAAGGTGAATGCTTTCACTTTTTTAGTTCCCTAAAATTGACCAACATTACTTTAAAGAACAAGGATTATGTTGGAGAAAAAAGGGAAAAAAATAATCATTTTACTTAAAAAAATATTAACAAAGCCAAATATCATCATTATACTTTAAAAAGGAAAATGGAAGTATCATGAAAGGATAATCACTACTCATACTTGTTCATTAGATAACATAAGTCTCACATCGGAAGGAGACCAAACGCGACTTCGATGGCCAGGGCATAGATTTTCATCTTTAATGATGCTTCTTCCCAAGTCCACTAGCATATCATGCATTTGTAAAATACCATCATTGGACACATCAATCAAAATATTTCTCTTCAACATATGAAAAGCATATTGAAATTCCAATTCACCATGTTCATCATCATTTCACTGCCTAATGTCAAGTAGGACGTCTTCTTTCTCCCAATGGAAAAAAAGTGGCTATATCTAAGAACAAGCATTTTTCTAAATTTGATCCAAGATTTTCATAGCTAAATTTTAATATTTTTTTACATCACAGTGTAAAGAATCTTTTATAGAACTTCACAAACTTTTTCAAAACATAATATCTTGGTGATAAACATGTCTACCAAGTAAAGTCAATGCTAAGGACATCCCATCACATTTTTTAATAATATTTTCTATCATCTCATTAAATTAATTCTTCCCATTATAGATCCCTCCAAATGCATGATGGAAAAATATATTTTTTGATGTATCAAAGTCTATTTTTTCCATTTTTATTTATTGATGCATAAATTTTGGATACATCAACAATTTTTGGTGTAGCCTTGTCTACCAATGCTTGTAAAAAGCACACCTCTTTTAATGAGCTTGCAACCTCCAATTGTTGAATCTACCTATTGCTTTGCCCCTAACTACCTCTGGGAGAGCCACTCAATAGGTAACAAAGTAAGAGAGAACCTTGGGATTTTCCACCGTGACTTGACTTGGAGAAAACCCCACGACTGTAGCTAGTTTTTTTATTCCCCACGACTGTAGCTAGCTTTCTTCCCCATAGCCATAGCTAGCTTTCTTCCCCACCACTGTAGCTAGCTTTCTTCCCTACCATCTCCCCTCTATTGCATCTAGCTGAGGAATGTATAAGGACCGGTTTGGCACATGAGGAGCCACCACTTGTGTGTAACGACCATGACAATTACTACCCTCACATAATGTCCATTGCCACCACCTGCACATAACATCCAATGCCACCAAACCTACACATGACTGTTGAGGCCAACCTTACCCATGCTAGGCATGGGGCCTTGTTTGAACCAATCTAATTTATAATAAAATATAAAATTTTAAAATTAAGAAAAATAGATTTCAAAATTAAAATAAAATAAAATATAAACTAAGGCTTATTTTCTTACGTTTTATTTTGGTGGTCAACGTGGAAAAAGGTGGCCAGCAATTAGGGTTAGGTTTTCTCCTCCCTTCGGGGCCGCCGCTATAAAAAGGGTAGGGTTGCACGTTACATAGGGAGATTTCGGAGGGACGGGGGCTTGGCTGAGAGGTAGAGGAGGCTCTGCTGATAACAGTTTCGCTGTCCGGAGTTGCAGGTTCTAGGTTCTATTCAGCCGCCGCCCTCGTTGCCATCTGTTCGCCCGCGCCGCCATCTGTTGGTTCGCCGCCCGCAGTGCCATCTTCCCTTGCGCGCGCGCCTTGCTCCCCGCCTTCACCGCAGTCCGCACCTGCACAATCTGCTCCATGCATTGTCGCGCCCTTCTCTTTCGCCTGCATCTGCAACAACAACATCTCTGGGTTTTCCTCCACTCGTCGCTGCTGGTACGCCACCAACCAAATCCTACTGAACGGACGCATGATCGTGGTGGGAAGCTGCCGCGCCTTCACGTATGAATTCGTACCGACATCGCCGGCGTGCTCATTTTCGCTCCCGTTTCTGCGACAGAACAGCAAGGCCAACGTGGAGAACAACCTCTACCCACGCAACTACCCTTCCTTGGACCCTTCTCCTCCGCCTGCACGCAAAGCTATGATGTGTTTCTGTCTTCATCCGTGTAGCCACTGTCTTTCCACCCGTTGCAGCCCCATCCGCCTTCCTACCTCCTTCCTCCGCCATCGCCGCAGCCTGCACCTGTGCGATCTGCGCCACGAGTGCGGCAGGTGACACCAGGTTGGCTTGCAACAAGCAAAGCAAAGAAAGTGGACTGGTGGTACCTGCACCAAAGCCTCTTCTTCTGTCTTCAATGTGACGGCATACTAGAGATGGTGAGCAAG
This sequence comes from Gnetum montanum, assembly GCA_015680685.1. Lineage (NCBI taxonomy): Eukaryota > Viridiplantae > Streptophyta > Gnetopsida > Gnetales > Gnetaceae > Gnetum > Gnetum montanum. The sequence goes on from MNCI01004834.1 coordinate 393,691, forward strand.
CGGTGGTGGTGGCCACATTAAGGTGGCAGTCTACTTTTACATTTCGTTCTCTCTCTCCTGTGCATGGAAACAAAAGGTGCACATTGTACGTAGTTGCAGTTGGTTGGTGTTGCTTGGTGGACAGTACAGGCGGATGAGATAAATTTTAATTTAAATTGTTTATTGTACCTTTTTATAAATTGCACGAATTATTTATGTTTTCAATATTATTATTAGATTTAAGTTTTTTTTTTAAAAAAATATTATTGTTACTATTGTTCTGTCACATAGCCCTTTCCAGTTGAGACTATTCCCGGGTTTCCGTACCCATACGGGAGGCGCCCTAGGCAATTGTCTCCTCAAACGAGTTTTCACAGGTGTTGGCGGCGTGTCCAAAATTTACGCATCAACACCTTTTTGGCGCTAGAAAGAGGGCAGTTTCTCAACCTTTTCTTCATTTTCCTTTTATGTTTCTTTTGCTTTAAAAATATAAATTATCATTTCTTATTACTATCTATTTAATTTTTGTCTCCCTATTTTCAATTTTACTGCTCTATTTTAGTTTCAAAATTTCAAAATTTCCAAATTTATATTCTAGCAATCCTTTTAATTTGTTTTTCTGAAATTTAATTTAGGAGATTTAAATTATTTTACTTTTTATTTACTTTTCTGAAACTTTACAATTTCAATCTTACTTTTACAAATTTTAAAAATAAAAAAAAATAGTATTCAAATGTTTTTTTTATTTTCTTTAATTTTCATAGTTTATTAGCATTTTACATTTCTTGTTATTTTTCATTTTATGAGTGACTTTTCTTACGGAGTATCTCAACAAAGAAATCATACTCCTACCCCTAGTCAACCAGCTACTCGTCAATTTATTTTGAGAAAACAACGAGCTTTACTTTTTCCAAGTTCAATTCCTAAGAAACCTCGGACTAAGATGGCAGCCCATCAACCTCCGGCTCCCTTAGTAAGGAACCCTTTTAACTTTTACAACTACCATGACATACCAAAGTCCCTTTAAAACATAAACTTTTTCTTCGATCCTTCAATCCCTACGAATGATGCACGTCAACACATACAATGTTTTGAAACTTTATTAGGGATCCACAACATTATACATAACGATGTAGCATGCAGAGTGTTCGTAACGACATTTAGGACCAAAGCAACCCAATGGTTCTTAATGCTTCCTGATGCCTCTATCAACACATGGCAAGAATTCAAAAACAAGGTTTTGAATCAATTTGACAAATTTACAAGCCCTGCCATCGCATCAAGCAATTTCACCAGCCTAAGAAAGCTACCCGGGGAAAACGTTAGGGATTATAATCTTAGATTCCTTCATCAACTAGCCTATGTGCCAAATGAGATGCGACCACAACCAGATGGTATTCTCAACTTCTATCTTTCTACCATCGATCCATTCTTTGCTTATGCTATCAAATCTGGTCCCAACATAATAGAAATACAAGGTGCAATGTCAAAAGCTGTGGAATTAGAGCAAATAACCCTTATGAACAGCATCCAAAACCAATTTGGGATGATGAGTGTTAGCAACCCGATGCAATCAAACCCACTCCTACCAAGTTTCCAAACATCCAATGTTATGCCTCAAGTTGTTTCTCCTTTTCAATCAACTCCACCTTTAAGTAATTACACACAAGGCCCCATGTCCTCTACATTCTTACCATCCAACACTGGTTTGAATGATGACGAATCAAAAGCCTTGATTCAATCCATCATAAACCCAAATGGGACATCAAATTCTGTGGAACCACCAACCCAAACTCAAAATCAGATGACCCAAATACTTACTTCACTACAAAAACTATCCAATGAAGTAGTGGAGTTAAAGAGAAACAATAGTAAAAACCCTATACAACCAGGACAACCAAGTGCATCAACCAATGATGATTATTGTCGTCTTCACAATACGAGGCAACATTCTGAAAAGACTTGTCCTCAGTTCACGACATTGTATGGTGACAATACCCAAGGGCAACAAAATGGAAGAGCTCCTATCATGGTTCTTGATGTACCTCATGAAACAGAAAATGAAGAGGTTTCCTCATTAGAACAAGTCATGGTAGGCGACCCTAACCCACACAACACTTGTTACCGTAAAATCAGTGACATTATGAATGCTCCACAACGACAAACTAGAAACAATTTCTATACACCTCCAAACAAAAGAGTTCATAGTCAAAACAATGGAAACAATCAATCTGGGTCATCCCAAGTAATTGCCCCACAACAACCAAAACCCCCATCTGTACTTAGGAGAGTTCCATCTCAACAAGAAGCCAAAGATGAACCTAAGAATTATGATTTGGTTGAGGACTTAAAAAGAGTGAAAGCCAACATTTCGATGTATGACCTTCTACACTTTAACGAAATGAAAGAAGTGATTTGGGATATGGTTCATACACCTGTAGCCCAAAGAGAAAAGTCCCCAATTCCCGAAAGGCATGTTCACTTTGCAGAAAGTCCTAACACGTTACCAGTACAAAACATGGATAATTCTATGTCTAGCAAAAAGGATCATCCCCCTTTTCTAACCACTTTGATTATTTTAGGTCCATAACTATTTAATGGATTCAGGTGCAACTGTTAGCGTTATGCCTCTTGACATTTGTAACACCTTAGGAGCACAAATGATACCACAAACTAAAAGTGTAATTCAACTTGATGGATCTAGCGTACCTGTAGTAGGGTTATTAAAAGGAGTAAAAGTACAACTTAAGAAATACCCTACATTTACCTGTTATACAGACATCCTAGTAGTTGACATGAAACCCACATATGGTGTGCTCTTATCTAGAACTTTTGGAGCTAAGTTTGGGGGCTTCTTTAGGTCAGTTTTCTCGGAATTATTGATCCCTATCAAAGGAAAATCTGAATACATGACTATACCCCAAGAACCATTCTACAAACAAGTAGTAACAAACTTGGATCAACAAAATCAATCTTTGGAAGATCAAAATGCTAATATATATGTTGGGGTTATTGAGGTTGAGTGTAGTGAACATGTTGAAAATGACTACGTAAGTGGAACTACAAAAAGTCCTATCTCTTATGCAGACCCCATGAAATCCTATCAAAGTTCTAGAGAAGCTGAAGAAAACTATGGAGACACCTTACCTTATCAACAACACAATGGATTTTTTCTAAGTGATCCACCACCTTTAGGGGAAGACAAAGATATAAATAAGACCTTTCCTCTTAAAACATTTGAAGGTGTGCTAAATTTTAACAATACATCCATGAAACATCCTCCTAGAAAAGCTATATCCGATGACCCACCAAGACCTAAACCTATCATTAAAACTTATACTAAAGAAAAATTTTGTAGAAAACGATCAAGCAAGGTAAAAGTAGGTCTTGATTTTCATAATCTTAAGCATCAACAAATTGTCAAGAGACAGTTCTATATAAATTATGTTGCCAAAAATTTTCAAGTAGGTGATCTAGTCCTCAAGAGAGATAGAGCGTCTGGTCAGACTGGCCCTCAAACTAAGTTTTCACCTATGTGGTCAGGCCCATTCCAAATTGTAGACATCACTGCCCCAAATGTGTTTAAGATTGCTGATTTGCAAGGATATAGGTTGAATAGGAATTTTAATGCATTTCATTTGAAACATTTCTACTGAGGTACCCCACGTGGGCATCTGGTAGATTCTTAATTGCATGTTTTCTTCCCCTTTTTCATTGCATTTCATATGTACATTATTGCATTTTCATATTTTGCTTGCATTTCCATCATTTCTTTCTTAACACATTGTTTTGATTATTGTGTTCTTCATACGATTTTAATAATCATTGGTCATTTGAGTTACTTGATATTGGGTCATCTTAACACCATTGAAAAATAATGCTGATATGATATAACTTACTATTACTATGATATAATGCTATAAAATCCACTTTATATTTTATACTGT
>MNCI01004834.1:408910-431150 GCA_015680685.1 Gnetum montanum
GGCTATTGGGATGAAAGAGTGGATGTGCGTAGACTATAATGGGATGAGGGGGATGTGCACTCTTGAGTGGCTTAACTAGTCCAATCATGCACATTGAAGCAATGTGGTGACTTGCTACTATGATGAGATGCATCTTTGCATGATTGCCTCCAAGGCTTCATCTTGCAAACATAACTCCAAGAAGATAAGAAAACCACAAAACATGAAATGCAAGTGCAAATGCCAGATGTGAAGATGCTGCAAGTGCTGGATGTGAAAATGTTGGAAATGCGTCAAATGTTGTGCCAGTTACAAATGCTTAGGAAGCCAGTGAAAGTGCCAGGGTAATGATGTTGCAAGTCCTCTAAAGGTTGCATTGATGGCAGGTGCTCCAAAAGATCAGCAGAATGGTGGGAGGTGATGATGTTGCGAGTGCTCCAAGGGTTCCACCAATGGTAGGTCTCCAAAAGATCAACAACATGCTAGTTTAAAGTCCTAGTAGACCATGAACCTAGTTTAAGGTCTTGGTAGACCGTGATGTGCTAGTTTATAGTCATAGCAGACTGTTGGGTGCTAGTTTAACATTGTAGCGGATGATGGATGTTGTGCCAGTTTAACATTATGACCCAAGGATGATCTGTGCTAGTTTATAGTCATAGCGGACTATCTGTGCTAGTTTTTTTACATCATGGTGGATGAGTGCTTACCTTACTTGTGTGAAGTGCGATGCTACATGCATAGTCATGCTGTGTGCTTGCAAGATCCTACAGAAAGCAACTAGAAAAATAACATCAAGCAACACCTATCATAAATAGAGTTAAAATGCACAAATGAAAGGAAAGTAATGTGAAGAGTGATAGTTTTAGGTCATTTCGGGTCGCAATGGTAGTTTAAGGCCATTTTGGGCTAGCAAGTGTTGCTATTTTTGGGCCATTTCGGGCCATCGCTAGTTTAAGGCCATTCCAGGCTATGTGTTTTTTGTAGTTTTAATTTTATGATTTTTATGTGTTTTTGATATTTTTCAAATGTAATGTGTAAGCTAAGTTAATGAATGTGTAAACAAAGCAAAAAAAGTATGAACAAAACAAAATGTGTGATCTAAGCAAGTAGGAAAAATGTAAATGTGCAGGCTAGTGTGATGCAAACGAAAGTTAAAAATGCATGGAAAGTGGAGGTAAGGGGTAGGCAGGTACCTAATGCATTTTTGACCAAGGGAAGGTCTTAATTACATAGTTGCTTCCTAACCTGGCATGGATTAGGGAGTGTGTAAGGCTTAGGATCCTCTGGGAGGCTGTTGGCTTTGACCACTCGTTTTGGTATGTTAACCTTAGGCATTGCATTGGTTGCTACAAGTGCATCACTAAGGAACTCCCCCTCTGACACTTGCTTCATGTCTATGTTGTGGATGGCTAGTGAGAAGGCATTATCACCGTGGATGATAACTTGACCACCTTTGTATGGAAGGTGGACTTCTTGGTGGATGGGAGAGGAGACAACCTATAGTTGAGCTAGCTAAGGCTTGCCCAGGATTAGGTTGAAGTCTGGCATCTCCTCTATGATAGTGAAATTTGCACTAGTGGGGAATTACTCTCTTGCCATGAAGGTTAAGTTGATTGTACCCTTGACACTGACGTGTGATTCGTTGAAGGATTTTAGACATGCGATTTTGGTTGACTTTATTTCGATTGCTAGGCTTAACTTTTTGATAATGGAGTACAAGACTATGTTTTTTGTTGTACCATCATCAACATGCACTCTGCGGATTGTGCACTGTCCAACATGTATGTTAATGGACAATGGAGCTGCAGTGACCCCCCTTCGATTGGGGTTGACCTTGATTTCATCATTGCAGAATGCTAGGGATGTTGAACCTGATTCCTGTGGTGTAGGGGACAACATCATTGCATGGATGGTGTTCTTATCTATAGGGATGTCCTCCGTAATAGGAATGGAGGCCAACATCTAGGCCAACACTTGGTGGTGAATAGATGAGATCATGACCAGGTCGTACAAGCTCAACCTTGTGTTCTTTTGCTTAAGCTTTTGTTTCACCTTGGTTAGTGCAGCTACGAAGTGCTTGTTGTTGGCTGTTGTGTTGGCCTTGACTTCCTCCATGCATCTTGAGAGATGGATCTCTCGTGGAGGGGACTTAGGCTTGGGTTGCTTGGCCTGCTTGGGGGTAGGGGCCCTAGTGTTTAGTTGTTGCTTGTTGGTTATGGCCTTTGCTTCAGCCATGGGGGTTGCAAGGTGCTTGTTCATCCTCTTGTGTTGCCATTTGGTAGGCCTACCTGGGTTGTTAGTGGGATCAACCCTTAAAGGAGGAGAGATCGAGATGTTGCCCATTGTTGGGCTTTAGGTAGGTGAGGGGCCATTATGTTGTGGCACCCTTATGACAAATGGTGGTTTAGGAGTTGTTGCGGGGCCAACTCGTTGTGGCACCTTGATGACGAAAGGTTGCTTAATGGTTGTTGCTACTGCATCATGCTAGTTTAACGTCTCAGAGGATGGTTGGTTTGGTTGCTAGTTTAACATCTTAGTGGACAATTACTATGGAACCTTGACCATAAAGGATGTTGTGGGTATCCAAGGTGGCACTTTGATAATTAAGAGAGGCCTCTTACCTATGGAGGTTGAGGGGATCCTTGCCTTGTTGGGAGGCACACAGATCACAAAAGGTTGTTGCACAGGTTTAAACTTGCCACCTACGCTGATGGAGTTTATGACATAGGGGGCATCATTTGCATTGGATTTTCTTGTTGTGTCAAGTACTAGTTGGCCCCATTCTATCATTCTTTGTAGGTCATCCTACAAAGCACGATAGTTGTTCGTACTATGACCAGATAGTTAGTGGTAATGACGATATTGGTCTAGTTGGAAATGTTGTGGGATTGGGGGCTCGTTTAGTGCTATTGAGGTGGGGTTCCTTAGTAGTTCGTAGTACCTATCATGTTTTTGGTGGGCAATCTCTAATACGTGTTTGTATTCGATTCACCCAACTTTTAGGAGTTGCTCTAGATGTTCAAGGGTTCCATTAGTAGCGGTATATACTTTGAGCAATCCTTGTGCTCAAAGTTGGGCCTTGGGATGGCCCCTATTGATGTAGGTAAGTTGGTACCAAAGTTGGTGGCTTTGTGAGCTGGGGCCTTGGGCTACTTGGACGTTAGGCTCCAGTTGGTTACTTTTGTGCTTATGACCACTATTGCCATTGTTACATTTTGCTTGCATGCATGTTGGTTTTTGTAGGCCATGTAGGCCAAGTCATTGCTGGCTTGTGTTGCTTTTTCTATGTCCTTTGTTTGGGCAAAGGCTTGGTTGAGAGACTTTGGAACCAGGTAATATAGTTTGGACTTGATGAAGTCATTCATTGCACCCTTGAAGATGGCCAGGAGGTGTGTCTCTGCTAGGGGTTTGCACATTTCACTCAATGTGGCATTCTAGTGTTGGAGGAATTTTGGCATGGGCTTTAGGGGTCCTTGCTTGACTTGCATGAGTTGGTCAAGGATTGCTTTAGGCTTTAGGCTATACCTAAAGTATGTCACAAATTGGCTTATGAGATCCTCCAAAGAAGAGATTGAGGCCTTGGGTAGTGCACAAAACTAGTCTATGGCCTTGCTAGTGAATGACATGGGGAACATGTGCATGATGGTGTGTGGCTAGGCTTGAAGGAGCAGGCACTCAGATTGAAATGTAACCAAGTATGCGTTGGGATCCTCTTTACCATTGTACTTGGTAAGTTGAGGTAGCTGGACCCTAGTTGGAAGAGTTAAGGGTGGGACTGTAGGACTTATGGGGTCATCCCGGTAGAAGTCCACCACCTTGATGGTTTTGGAGGAGGTAGATTTGAGTTGGTTGATCTCCTCCATCAAACTTTGGATCAACTAGAATGCTTGATCCAAGCTTGGGTATGTGCCAGTTAGTTGCATTGGCTAGGCTTGTGTTGGTTGCATAGTATAGGGTTGGATTGTTGGTTGTGAAGTTTGCTAGTTTAACGTTGTAGCGGACGATCGTTGCTAGTTTAACGTCATAGCTTATGGCTGTTGCCAGTTTAATGTCGTAGTGGATGGGTTTAGTTGATGTGTTGGTTGAGGGATGGATGCGTTGACCAAGGTGGACCACACAAAAGTGGGTTCGACAAACACTATAGGCGCTAATGAGACAAGTGGGAGGTAGGATGCCTAAGTTGTTTGGGGCTAGGAGGTGACCCCTGCATGAGCATAGGGTTGGGCAAATGTAGTGGTTGCTTGCAAGGAAGGCTAAATTGGCATGGTTGCCATCTCGAACAGGACAGGTGGATCGAATTGAGGAGGGGTTGTACTAGGGAGCAGTTGTTGGAAGACAGTGTAGAGGGGGCTCTTGCATTTGAAGTAGGCCTTGAACTCTTCTTCTTCTTCCTGTGAGACTTCTTCATAGGTTGTCCCTGCATCATGCTCATTTGCACGAATGAGTTGGGACAATAGATGGTGGTAGGACTTCGTGAGTGGAATTATGTCGAAAAAAGAGGAGTTGTACTCTTGTCAGTCCTGGTGGACTTGTTTGTAGTTAAGTCAAGACAATCCACTGGTAATCTTGCTTGGATTTTGACACAAACAAAATTGTACTGTTCATGGCTTAGTGCGGCATGCTTTGGGTGGATTGTGGTGTCAAATGTGTTAGCCACCAATGTGGAAGGTTGATCTAGATTCATGTTCATAGATCAAGTTGCTATTTGCAAAAAATAGTTAACTCTGAAAACTATAGAAAAATGATTAAGTCTACTAGTAGCAGAAAAATGGCTAAAAATGTAGAAAAACAACTAAGTGTAAAAATGCAGAAAAATGGCTAAAACTACAAAAAATTGACTAAGTGTAAAACTATAGAAAATTTGACTAAGTATGAAAATGTAGAAAAAATGCATAAAAAATGCTAAGTATGGAAATGTAAAAAAAATGCTAACTGTGAAAGCTTTTGAAAATGGCTAACTCTAGTGCTACGCTCGCTGCACTGGAGGTGGCTATGCTCTCTACATTGAGAGTTAGCTACACTCTCCTGAGTGCCTAGAATTTTGGTCAAGTTTCAAAGATATGCTTTGGATTTTGTCCAGTAGGGTTCCTGAGCAAAGTGCCACTGTTCTGACACTTAGCCAAATTTGCAATCGAGATGTCGAGATCTAAAATTTTGTGGTGTTTCACCACTTGCAAGCATTGCTCTAAAATTCGCATATTTCTACATGGACTCCACCATTCTCTGGTTTATTCCCGATTCTCCCGTGACTCAATTATTCCTCCTCCATGGCCACAGATCACACGTTGAATCCACCAAAAATGTAGTCATTATCATTTTCGTTATGATTCGTAATAGTTTGACTAGACATCCTTAAAAAGACCTGAAAATTTTGACAATATCCTGTAATTTCATCCTCACAAGCTTTGAATTCCTAGATCATACAATTTAGCAGGAACAAAACCAAAGATAGGAACAGGTCGCAAGCTCCAAACACAGGGTGAAACTAGAGGTCATGCCATAGAATTTGGATTTGGCCCAAAATGGGCAAAAGGTAACGCTAGAAGTTAATGACTTGATTATTATTGCTAGGTAGTTATAGGATGACAAATTTTGGTACATACATATTCAAGAGAGGAGATTTTGATAGACAATTGCTTCTGCGACAATAAACATGCATAATTTTTACGTTTCTTACTAATTGGCAATGTGTGCGTATTGAATACGTAAAATGAAAAATTTCGGTAAATTAAAACTATGGGGAGTTATGATCCATGATATAGAAATAAAAATGGATAAGCATCCATTAGGTAACCCCTTTGTTACCAATTTATTCCAACTTGCATTCCTTATTTGGAATAAATATATCATATATGTTATCTTGTGATTTGAGGATCCCATTTATTACATCATCTTTTATGCCTGCAATGTTAACAGTTGTGATTCTGCCACCCAGTTAGCTATCATTGCTAAGGCAGAATGTGGTAATATTATGATTATTAGCATTAGTATTATTTTGCTTCCAGGTCATAACAATTCCACTTCCTACTCTTAAAATAACAATGTTATAGAAACCAACGCCCAATGATAATAGTCACCTAGTGATTGTTATTTATCCACATACATTCTTTCTCAACTGCTCAAAACTAATATTTAATAAAACAAATATTTTGGAGAAAGCATGTTATTAAATTTAATGGCCAATAACACATAGGTGGACTGGCCACAGCTAAGAAAATAATTTGTATGGGTTCAAAACTCTGAGAATTCTTAATGGTCATGGGATCAAACATTATCAATCATGGCCATGTGCTAGCATGGAAGTGTTGGCATCAACATTAGTGAGATCAAATTTTGATAGTATCCTTTAACTCCAAAGTCATACTTTAAAACCCCTTCTTCCCTACTCATTACAATAATGGTGCTTCTTGGATTCATAGAAACATCATCTTCAATAAATACAATACTCAATGGGATTTTACTATGAATATTATCTATCACCACTAAAATTTCTACATGGGGTAATCTTTTTTTTTTTTGAAGTTTCTTTCCTTTTGTTAAGTATCTTTGATGGTCTTTGAAAAGCTTACTAAAAATCTATTTGTGGACTTCATCTACACTATGCTTCTCTACAAGTCCATTTATGTTTTCAATGAAATAACACCTATCATATTTAGTGTAAATCTGATTATAAAGTTCTTTTGCAAATGTGGTTTTACCTATGCCTCCAATACGACTTATTTCCACTAATGTCACACCAAGCCCATTATTACAGCATCTCATTATATCATGAATCGTGCTACGCAACTCATTCTATCTTTTAATTACATTCTTGGGAGTATTCACACATCCAATATCAAGTACCTCACATATCCTCTTAACAATGGTCATGGAAAGTTCATTGGTAAAAAAGAAAATGGTTAAGAATCAGTTTTTATATTATCCATGGTAATGTTTACACCTTGGAAAGCATTGAAATGAAAAATTGCCTTTGATGCAAAATATTTCTTTTGTATACTAAAATTATGAAATGCTATTAAAATTTACTGTGGTTAAGCCATGAATATTGACCAAGTTTACCAACATAGAAGAAAAGAACTACAAGTACTTTTTAAAATTGAAACTGAAATTAAAATTTTGAACATATGTATCTCTCATGAGCACGTCCCATGGTAAACAAGAAATAACATGAAACAATCCTAGTAAAGAGAAAACATTAATGTGTTAACATCAGTTACCCTTTGCCCTGGTATCCATTGATTTCTCTAGTCTTATGCAGAGCAAGTCTCCATTGCTCAATGTCTTTGCTATAATTCCTATCTTTTTTTTGTAAATTCTCAAACCCTTGCCCAAAAGCTCCTTTCAAATATTTGACTTCTGCAGGTTCAACATCATAGAAGATAGGAATAAGGGTAGATGAGCACATCTCAAATTTGTGCAACATCATCACTAATTTCTTAAGACACCACACAGATTTTGTGAATCCACTGGAAAGTATGCACACATCAACTTTGGAATATGCAATGGCTTTTTCAATCACCTCTGGGAACCTCTCCCCACTCTACAACCCTTCTTTGTCTAGAAACCCCTCAACTCCTCTTTCTTGGAGCAGAAAATAGATGGAATAAGCCAAGTTGTACTTTGTATTAGGCCTCTATGATTAATGAACACATCGAACTACTTGTTCACAAATCCCTTACCCTTACCACTTGAGCATGATGATGACGATGATAACCCAATGCTGCTCGAATTTATTGGTGGATCTAAGGAAGGCCCAGGCTACACATCTTGTCTTTTGGTTGCTAGGGAGTTTGTATCCTCTTCTACTTCTTCCTGTGTTTGGCTTCTCTTCAATAATGATCTTTCTTCCATATCACAATACTTGAGTTGCTTAGTTTCCCTATTTTTAGACATTCACCCACTTCCAACAAAGGTAGATACAAAGCAATAGAAAGACATATTAAATGTGTTTAAGGGTCAGTCGTTATAGAAGTTAAAGGGTTGACCGTTATAGAAGTTGCTATTTTCCATTGATGTATTTGCCTATTTAAAGACCATTATTAGTTGAATAAAAATGTGAAATTAAGTTGCCTTTGTTTGTCCCTATTTTGTTCTATTTTGTTATCTGAGGCTAGCAATGCACAAGAAAGTAGTGCACAACCTCAGAGGTTGACAGTGGTATCAGAGCTTGGTTCAGGAGGCTAGAGAGAAAAGCATAGTAGTGAACCCAGTTTAGGATAGTAGTGCCTAAATGACCTCTAAAAATTTTGTATAGCCTACCATCCCATGTTTTGATGGTCATTATGACCATTGGAGCATGTTAATGGAAAATTTCATGAAGTCTAAGGAGTACTGGCAAGTTGTTGAAGATGGTGTAGCAGCACCCACAACTGAGGCTACACTTTCAAATGAAGAAAGAAAGGAGTTAGAGGGACTGAGGCTAAAAGATTTGAAGGCAAATAATTATTTATTTCAAGTAATTAATTGGTCTATCCTAAAGATTATTCTTAGCAAAGAAACTTCCAAGGATATTTCGGATTCTATGAAGAAGAAATATCAGGGATATTCAAGAGTAAAGCATGCATAGATTCAAGCCTTTAGAAGGGATTTTGAGACTCTGTAGATGAAAGATGGAGAGTTTGTTACCAACTATTGTGCAAGGACAATGGGGATAGCGAATAACATGCGATTTCATGGTGAGAAGATGCAGGATGATATTATTGTTGAGAAGATATTGCATTCCCTATTCTCCAAGTTTGATTATGTTGTTTGTTCAATTGAAGAATCCAAAGATATTGATGCACTTTCCCTTGATGAACTTCAAAGTTCTTTGTTAGTCCATGAATAGAAGATGAATTGAAATTCAACTTTTGAAGAGCAAGCTTTGAAGGCTTCTACTTTTACTTATTCCTCAAGAGCAAGAGGTAGAGGAAGAGGAGATTGAGGTAATAGAGATGGAAATAGACATTTCAAAGGGGATGGTGATAAATTTCAAGGCAAAGGCAAAGGACAAGTTAACAAATCTAAGGTAAAATGCGTTAGATGTCATAAATACGAACACTATGATTCTGAATGCTACACTAAACTACCTAATGACAAGGAAGAGAAATAAAATTTTCTAGAAGAGAAGGAGTTTGAGACTTTGTTGATGGCAGTTCAAGCAAACCAAGAGTCTCAGTCAAATGTATGGTATGTGGATACTAGCTACAACAACCATATGTGTGGACGTAAGTCTTCTTTTTTAAACTTAGATGAAATTTTTCATTCTATAGCAAGTTTTGGTGATTGTTCTATTGTAAATGTAATGGAAAAGGGGGATATTAACATTAGAACCAAGAATGATTTTGTAGAAACAATTTCCAATGTTTTTATGTTCCTGATTTGAAAAGCAATTTGTTAAGTACTGGTCAATTGCAAGAGAAGGGTTATGTAATAACCATTTAGAAGGGTGCTTGTGAAGTTTATGATCCTTCAAGAGGAGCTATTATAGTTGTTCAAATGAGCTCCAACAAATTATTTCCATTGAGGATTGAAAGTGCTCAATCTTTCTTAAAGGTTAAAGTACAAGACCCAACATGGCTTTAGCATTTTCGCTTTGGCCACTTGAATTTTGGAGGATTAAAGACTGCAATAAAAAAATATGGTGACTGTTCATCCTCAAATTACAATTCCTTCCAAAGTCTGTAAAGAATGTATTATTGGTAAACAACATTGTTCTCAATTTTTTTAAGAAAAATCATGGAGAGCAAAAAATGTTCTTAAGTTAGTTCACTCTGACATTTGTGGGCCAATAAAACCATCTTTAATGGAGGTAAGAGGTACTTGATCACCTTCATTAATGATTATACTGAAAAAATTTGGGTTTATTTTTTATAGGAGAAGTCTAAAGCTTTTAATGCATTTAAAAGCTTCAAGGCACATGTTGAGAACGAGTTTGGAAAGATCATTAAGACTCTTTGTACAGATCATGGAGGAGAATATTGTTCAAAAGAGTTTGATGTTTTTTGTGAGAATCATGGCATTTGGAGAGAGCTCATAACCCCTTATACACCACAACAAAATGGTGTATTAGAAAGGAAGAATAGAACCATCCTCAATATGGTGAGAAGCCTCTTGGCAAAAGGAAGTATTCCAAAGAGTTTTTGGCTAGAGGCTATGAATTGGAGCATTCATGTTTTGAACAGAAGTCCCACCTTTTCTATTCAAAACATGACACCAAAAGAGGCTTGGAGTGGAAGGAAACTAGTAGTGGATCACTTCAGAATCTTTGGTTGCATTGCCTATGCACATATCCCCAATGAGAAGAGGAAGAAGCTGGAGGATGAGAGTGAAAAATATGTCTTTCTTGGTGTAAGTGAAGCATCCAAAGCATATAACTTGTATAATCCTTTGATAAAGAAGATTGTGACTAGCAGAGATGTCATATTTGATGAAGAGAGCACTTGGAATTGGAATGGTTAGCAGCCTACTTCAATTATTTTCGACAGTGCAACTATAGACTCTGCAAACCCAAAACTACAAAACCTAGAACTATAAACTTCGAAGCACCAAGAATTGTGGAGGTTGAAATCCCAAAAGCCACAAAGGTTGAAGCACCAAGAATTATGGAGGTTGAGACTTCACCAATAGTAGCAGCAGCTGAATCTTGTTGTATTCAGAAAAGACCCTTATGGATGATGGATTATGAGGTAACTAGGATTGACCAGTGTGATAACCCAATCATCCACTTTGCTTTGTTTACAAATTGTGATCCCACAACTTGTGAAAGTGCTATTAAAGAATCAAAATGGAGAAAGGAAATGGAGGATGAAATTGAAGCCATTGAGAGAAATGGTACTTGGGAGCTGGTTGATCTTCCAAAAGGGCATAAAACCATTAGTGTGAAGTGGATCTTCAAAACAAAGCTAAAGGAGATTGGTGAAGTTGACAAGTATAAGGTGTGATTGGTGACTAAGGGATACAAGCAAGAATATGGGATTGACTATAAACAAGTCTTTGCTTCTGTTGCAAGGCATGATACAATCATATTGCTGATTGCATTGGCAACACAAACTCCATGGCCTATCTTCCAAATGGATGTCAAGTCTACATTCTTGCATGGAGACTTGGAGGAACAAGTATTTATTGATAAACCCCTTGATTTTGTGAAGCTTGGTAGTGAGCACAAGGTCTATAAATTTAAAAAAAAAAGGCTTTGCATGAACTAAAACAAACTCTAAGAGCTTGGTATAGTCGTATAAATACCTATTTTTTTGAGGGATTTCAAAAATATCCATATGAGCATACACTTTTTACAAAGACTGCTGGAGGAAAAGTGCTCATTGTATGTTTATATGTTGATGATCTTATTTTCGCTGGGAATGATAGTGATTCGTTTGAAAAATTTAAGAAGTCAATGATGGATGAGTTTGAAATCACTGATCTTGGAAAAATGCATTACTATCTTGGCATGGAAGTAGTGTAATCCCTCGTTGGAATCTTTAGTTCTCAAAAGAAGTATGTCAAAGAAATTTTGGAGAGGTTTAAGATGAAGGATTTCAATCCTATAAGCACTCCAATTGAGATTGGCTTGAGGCTAAACAAAGATCCTAAAGGAAGTAAGGTGGAGGCTACACTTTACAAGCAAATTATTGGGAGTCTAATGTATTTGACTACAACTAGACCTGATATAATGCATGCTGTGAGTTTTTATCAGTAGATACATGGAGTCTCCAAAGAAGATGCATTTGTTAGCTGCTAAAAGAATATTTTGTTGCTTACAAAGGACTAAACATTTTGGGGTGTTTTATAAGAAAGGTGAGAAATCTGATTTTGTGGGATGTACTAATAGTGATTATGTATGAGATCAAGATGATAGGAAGAGCACTTCGAGATATGTTTTTATGATGGGCATAGGGGTTGTTTCATGGTCATCCAAGAAGCAATCAATTGTCATATTGTCAACCACAGAGGATGACTTTGTTGCTACAACATCTTGTGCTTGCCAAGCTGTTTGGCTAAGAAAACTTCTTAATGAGCTATATTTCAATAAGGAGAGGGCTACTACAATTTTCTGTGACAACAAGTCCACCATAAATTTATCCAAAAATCCTATGCTACATGGAAGAAGCAAGCATATTGATGTGAGATTTCACTTCTTGCATGATCTATGCAATGATGGTGTTATTGATTTGGTGTTTTGTAAGAGTGAAGATCAACTTGCTGATATTCTAACTAAACCCCTCAAGTTATCAACATTTTAGAGGCTGAGAAAACAACTTGGAGTCTGCACGTTGAATAATTCTAGTTAAATTGATAGTTTGCAAACTTTTAGTTTATGGGAGGGTGTTAAATGTGTTTAAGGGTTGGTTGTTATAGAAATTGAATGATTTGTTGTTATAGAAGTTGAAGGGTCGATCATTATAGAAGTTCAAGGGTTAACTATTACAAAAGTTAAAGGATCGATCATTATCGAAGTTGTTATTTTCCTTTGATGCATTTACCTATTTAAAGGCCATTAACAGTTGCATAAAAATGTGAAATTCAGTTCCTCTGTTTGCCTTTGTTTTGTTCTATTTTGTTATCTGAGGCTAGCAATGCACAAGCTTAGAGCTTGACAAGGTATGTTTATGATTGGCACCAACACACTTCACTATGCAATGCAATACAAATTCAGTTGTTTGATGTAAGGAAGTTCATCTAATTCATAGCAAAGCAATGTATCATCCAAAATATTCATAGCCGAGTAGAGGAAGAAGTGCAACTCCTCATGATGTAGAAGGTACAAGGAATTTGAACGAAATTTCAAAGATGAACAGTGTTTATTGTGTTTTGGTCAAAAATTCTACACCATATGCTACAACACAACAAGGAGGAGTGTATGATTCAAAATAATCACAGCAGAGCAAAGGAAGAAGTGCAACTCCACGTGATGCACAATGTGCTCTGCATGATGGAGTCAATCGCACCAAATTTGAACGAAATTTCAAAATAATCGTTGTGTATCATGTTTTAGCAAAAAAATTTGTACCATATGCTACATCACAACAAGGATGAGGTTGGCATGAAAGAATCTCTGGAAAATTAGTCCACACTCTTTCCACCTTTACTTTAAACAATACAACGAAAAGCTTCCTTAGTGCATAAGCAAATGCATTGAATAGAAATTTACACCCAGCAAAGCTTGAACTTTTCTAAAGCCATTGATATCAGAAGTAGGTCCAACTTCCCATTGATTTCATAAGTTCGTCCAAGCTAAAGCAGGGATTATGCCAAAGAAATATGTAATATTTTAAAAATATATAGCAAGTATTAAAAGAAACCTTATGCTATTTTTCACCCCCATGGTTCAAAGTGGCATCCAACCAATTTATTCTATTTTGAACAAAGAAGCAAAATTATAGAACATATAGTTGTAGTTAGATTTAATGGTGTGAAATCATTCAAACCATCTAATCCTAGGTCATGCCAGACTAAAACCTAATCCATCCCTTCTCATGACCCAACATAACTTTTGTAGAACATATGGCATGCTATGTTAATTTAATATGGATATCATACCACATAAAAATGCAGGTGCAAAATAGAAAAAGATAGTAGTATAAAAATGAAAAATGTTTCTGTAAATCTATTTCCATGTCAAATTTGTATGAGATCTGCACACTAAATTAATGAAAGTAAATGTTAGATTGTGGTTTTTTATTATGGTATGAAATGTGTTATATTCAGGGATGTTTCTTCTTAATGTTTCCTTCTATTTAAATCCTAGTTTCCTTTTGTTTCTTATATTGAAATATTATGTTTTAAAGTCATATTTCTAATTTTAAGTTTAAAAGTCATGATTAAATTCTATGCAGAACTTAAAAGTCATGTTATATCTTTAGTTTAAAGTAAAGTTTCAAAGAAGAATGAGAACATTATCTCAAAAGGAGAAACAAGCCTTTGAATCTTCATGATGTAATGATCTTAAATATGACAAAATCTAGATTCCCTCAACTATAAAAACAATCTCATTTCTTCATTTGAGAGTTAAGATGGATGTGTTGAAGATCACTTTCTATTAGAGATAGTATGAAATATTCACTTGTAACATCAATAGAACATGATTGCAAGCTCAAGTCAAAATCATGTCTTACATGTTTAATTAGTAAGTTATGAAAGTTTCTTTTTTTTTTTTTAAATTAGGGTACAAAGCTATGTAAAAATACTAATATGTTCATTTTCATTGAATTAGAAGCCCAAAAGCCATCTAAAATCAATTTTATTAAATTACATATGTACAAAGGCATATAATTTTAGCAAAGTCATCTTTAAGTGGAAATGAAATGAAATACATCATCATCATCATCATCCTAGCCTTGTTCGAACAAAACAGGGTTAGCTACATGAGTTCTTTTTCATCATTTGCCTCTATGAAGAACTAGATCTTTGTTTACTCGCCCACTAGAATATAAATGTAATATAGATATACCTCAAGATATATAACTTAACATTGTCCACCAAAAGTGAACCCATGACTTGGATCTTTCAAATCAAGAGACTTACCACTATGCTAACAAGTCATTGTTCTAGCTTTAGAAAATAGCATTCTATCATGAGAGATAAAAGAAGAATTCAGGCCTAACTTTTACAACATAATCAATGCATAAGGTTATTCCATCCTATCATAAGCTTTAGCATAATCTTTAATAAAAAAAAAGGATTTTTGGAGAGACTGTAGTTAAATTTAATGCCCAATAACACATAGGTGGACCGGCCATACCTAAGAAAATAATTTGTATGGGTACAAAACTCAAGAATTCTTAGTTGTCATGGGATCAAACATTATCCATGATGGCCTTGTATTGCCATGGGAGTGTTGGCACCAACATTAGTGAGATCAAATTTTGACACTATCCTTTAACTCCAAAGTCATACTTCAAAACCCCTTCTTCCCTACTCGTTACAATAATGGTGCTTCTTGGATTCAAAGAAACATCATCTTCAATAAACACAAAACTCAATGGAATTTTACTATGAATATTGTCTATCACCACTAAAATTTCTGCATGGGGTAATCTCTTTTTTAAAAGTTTCTTTCCTTCTATTAAGTATCTTTGATGGTTTTTGAAAAGCTTACTAAAAATCTGTCTGTGGACTTCATCTACAACATGCTTCTCTACAAGTCCATTTACATCTTCAATCAAAGAGCACCTATCATCTTTAGTGTAAATTGGATTATAAAATTCTTTTGCAAATGTGGTTTTCCCTATGCCTCCAATACCACTTATTTCCACTGATGTCACACCAAGCCCATTATTGTGGCATCTCATTATATCATGAATGGTGCTGCAACTCATTCTCTCTTGTAATTACATTCTCGGGAGTATCCATGCATCCAATATCAAGTACCTCACATATCCTCTTAACGATGGTCATGGAAAGTTCACTGGTAAAAAGGAAAACGGTTAAAAATCAGATTTTTATATTATTCACGGTAATATGTACCCCCTGGAAAGCATTGAAATGAAAAACTACCTTCGATGCAGAATATTTCTGTTGTATACTGAAACTATGAAACGCTATTAAAATTTACTGCGATTAAGCCATAAATACCGGCCAAGTTTGCGAACGTAAACTTTGAACATATGTATGGGCCTGAATATCTCACGACCACGTCCCATAGTAAACAAGAAATAACATGAAACAATCCTAGTAAAGAGAAAACATTAATGTGTTAACATCACTTACCCTTTGCCTTCATATTGATGGCTTGAATATCTCCCAACGAACCCTCATGGTTTAAAATAATAACAATGATGGGAAACGATCCTCATAAACAGAAAACAAATATGTGTTAACCATCACTCACCCTTTGCCCTAGTATCCGCTGATTTTTCCAATCTTACACATAGCATGTCTCCATTGCTCAATGTCTTCGCTGGAGTTCCCGCCTTTGCTTTTGAGCTCCTCAAAGCCCTCCCCGAAAGTCCCTTTCAAAAACTTCACATGTGCAGGTTCAACATCATAGAAGATAGGAATGAGGGTAGATGTGCGCATCTGGGATTTGTGCAGCATCATCACCAATTCCTGAAGGCACCACGTAGACTCTGCAAATCCACTGGAAAGGATGCACACATGTACCTTGGAACCTGCAATGGCTTCTTTAATGGCCTCTGTTAAGCTCTCTCCACCCTGCAACTCCTCTCTGTTTTGAAACACCTCAACTCCTCTGTCCCGCAACAAATCATATAAATGATAAGCCAAGGTGATAAGCCAAGGTGAGTTTTGTATCAGGGCCTCTGTGACTGATGAACACNGCATCTGGGATTTGTGCAGCATCATCACCAATTCCTGAAGGCACCACGTAGACTCTGCAAATCCACTGGAAAGGATGCACACATGTACCTTGGAACCTGCAATGGCTTCTTTAATGGCCTCTGTTAAGCTCTCTCCACCCTGCAACTCCTCTCTGTTTTGAAACACCTCAACTCCTCTGTCCCGCAACAAATCATATAAATGATAAGCCAATGTGAGTTTTGTATCGGGGCCTCTGTGACTGATGAACACATCGAACTTGCTGTTGAAAGAATCCTCCCTACTTGAGTATGATGACCCAAGACCTGACTGCAGTAGCTCTGAAGGCCCAGGCTGCAGATCCAGTCTTTTGGTTGCTGGGAAGTCTGTATTGTCCTCTGCTTCCTGTGTTCGGCTTCTCTTGAATAATGCTTTTTTTTATCAAGTCCAGTAATGCTCTTCTTATCATATCACAATACTTGAGCAGCTTAGTTGCCATGTTTTCGGACATCTACCCACTTCCAGGAAAGGCAAAGACAGAGCAACAGAAAGGCAGGTGTATAACTGGCACCAACACACTCCACTTATGCAGCAGCAATAATGCAATGCACATTCACTTGTTTGATGTAAGGAAGTTCACCTAATTCACAGCACAGTAGAGCAGAGCAATGTATCCTTCAAAATATTGACGCACAAGGTGCTCCGCGTGATGGAGAAGGTACAAGAAAATCTGCATCAAATTTCAAAGATGATCAGTGTTTGTTATGTTTTGGTTAAAAAGTCTGCACCATATGTTACATCACGACAAGAGGAGGTCTAGTCCACGCTCTTCCCAACTTTATTTTGAACAATACAAAAAGATTCCTTAGTGCAGAAGCCAATGCACTGAATAGAAATTTACACCCAGCAAAGCTTTAACTTTTTTTAAGCCATTGATTTCGGAAGTGAGTCCAAATTCCCATTGATTTCAAAGTGCGTCCAAGGTAAAGCAGGGATTATGCCAAAGGAATATGTAATATTTTAAAAATACATAGCAGAAATTAAAGGAAACCTTATGCTTTTTTTCACCCCATGGTTCAAAGTGGCATCCAACCAAATTATTCTATTTTGAATAAAGGAGCAAAATTATAGAACATATAGTTGTAGTTAGCTTTAATAGTGTGAAATCATTCAAACCAGCTAATCCTAGGTCATGCCATGCTGAAACCAACCCATCCCTTCTCATGACCCAACATAACATTTATAGAACATATGGCATGCTATGTTAATTTAATATGGATATCATACCACATAAAAATGTAGGTGGAAAATAGAAAGGATAATAGTGTAAAAATGAAAAACTTTTCAATAAATCTATTTCCATGTCAAATTTGTATGAGATCTATGCACTAAAGTAATGAAAGTAAATGTTAGATTGTGGTTTTTTATTATGGTATGAAATGTGTTAAATTTAGGGATGTTTCCTCTTAATATTTCTTTCTATTTAAATCCTAGTTTCCTTTTTCTTTCTTATATTGAAATATTATGTTTTAAAGTCATATTTCTAATTTTAAGTTTAAAAGTCATGATTAAATTCTATGCAGAACTTAAAGGTCATGTTATATCTTTAGTTTAAGGTAAAGTTTCAAAGAAGCATGGGAACATTATCTCAAAAGGAGAAATTGGCATTTGAATCTTCATGATGTAATGATCTCAAATATGACAAAATCTATATTCCCTCAACTATAAAAATGATCTCATTTCGTCATTTGCAACTTAAGATGGAATTGTTGAAGATCACTTTCTATTAGAAATAGTATGAAATTTTCACTTATAATGTCAATAGAACATGATCGCAAGCTCAAGTCACTTCAAAATCATGTCTTACATGTTTAATTAGTAAGTTATGAAAGTTTCTTTTTTTAAATTGGGGTACAAAGCTATGTAAAAATACTAATATGTTCATTTTCATTAAATTAGAAGCCCAAAAGCCATCTAAAATTAATTTTATTAAATTACATACATACATAGACATATAATTTTAGTAAAGTCATCTTTAAGTAGAAATGAAATGAAATACATCATCATCATCCTAGCCTTGTTCAAACAAAATGGGGTTGGCTACATCAGTTCTTTTACGTCATTTGTCTCTATGAAGAGCTAGATCTTTGTCTATTCACCTACCAAAATATAAATGTAATATAGACATACCTCAAGATATATAGCTTAGCATTACCCACTAGAACTGAACCCATGACTTAGATCTTTCAAATCAAAAGACTTACCACTATGCTAACACATCATTGTTCTAGCATTAGAAAATAGCGTTATAACATGAGAGATAAAAGAAGGAGTTAGGCCTAACTTTTACAACATAATCAATACATAAGGTTATTCCATCATGTCATAAACTTTTGCATAATCTAATTTAAGAAGAAAAATATCCTAATAAGATTCCATAGCCAAAGTCATGGACTTTGCAATTGTAAAACTCTATCTAAAATAAATCTACCTAGCACATAACTTATTTATTCTAAATTAACTAATTGAGGTAGGTACCTTCAAAATTTTAATGTACATGTCTTAGTGGTAATTTTATAATTAATATTCAATAGAGAAATAGGTTAGAGACCACCACTTGTAGTGATGGTAAGATGTTTGTTTCTTAAGTCATAAGACTTAGGTTAAAGCCTAGGCAAAGCCCCTCAAAAGAGGTTAGGCTTTTTCTCATCCACTGTCCTTCCAAGACCCCACCTTGGTAGGATGAGCATCAAGCATCTAGGTGAGGGTCCTTAATGGAGAAATAGGTTGCTAATTCAGAATCATCACTTAGTGCCTCAATGCTCATCTCACTAAGAGGGCTCCTAGGAGGGTCAATGAATGAGCAAAAGCTTAACCTCTTAAAGTGATTCTATTCAAGTTCAAATCCATGTATTTCAACTTAAGAAATAAGCACCCAAAAGATCATTACCTAGAGGCTTAATGCTTATTCTACCAAGGAGGGGTCCTAGAAGGGTTAATGGATGGGTGAAAGCCTAACCTATTTTAGGTGGCTACTAATTACTGATCTCAAATCTATTACCTAATTTCAATATAAGTTTTATCATACCTTCATTAATCATTTGATCAAAAGAACCTTTAGAAAGAGCCTCCTTATACATGTTGAAAAAATCTACATCAATATCATCCTAAAATTTTTTTATAAATATTACAAAGTAGATTTTCTAAACTAGGAGATTTTCTATTAACTGTAGAAAATAAAAATTCTTTAAAATCTTACATAGTTAACATGTCATTTGATGAAATCAAGTTTTTGAAGGACTATGATATTGGATATATGATATCATAGCTTCAATGTTGTAGCAGATGCTACGTTATCATATATGTGATATTGTGGGATGCGTGCCAACATATAAATATAGCACTTAGGTGCACGGATCTACATAAGTTTTTAGTTCATAGTAGCGTAACTTTTGCAATTTGTTTTCTTGAATTTAGTTTTCAGCACTTAGAAGTGTGAATGTCCACAATGTACTGTGACATAGTGTATAGAGTCTTTATTCAAGCATCTTGTACTTGGGCGCAAGTGTGACTAGCAATAAAGATCGAGTTATTTCATACTATTGCAACATTCTCCTAGTTTATTGTTTTACTTAGAGTAATGTTTACTATTTTCTTAGTTAATATTTACTTTTCCATGCACTTTACTTTTACTATTGCTAAGCAGAATGAGTATGATTGATCTTGAGTACTTAAGTGTAATTGCTTGGTAACCCAATAGTGTTATCGCTTGGTTCACCCAATAGCGAAGCACTTAGTAATCCTAGTACAAAAGGTCATCATGGAATACTCATCATCTTAGGATAGAATCGATTTGTCTACACATTAACATTTTGCAAGTGATGATTTTCTATGGTCAAAGTTACATTCTCCTGGCGAGTCTAATCCAAGGCCTTTTGGATATTATGCATGGTGACATTGGCCAAGGACTAATCAAAGATCACCATCTCCTTCACATCCTCAGCTTTCTTGAGCTTGATCACGGGTTAGTGTAGGGTTGAGAAATGCAGGATCAGCAAGGTAGGCTCTAAGTTCAGCAACCTTCATAGCCAATTGTTGGTTTTGAGCTCAAGCTATTTTGAGTTATCCTTCAATGATAATGCATTTACCCCTTGCTTCCAATAGCTTTGACTAGGTTTCAGTGGTTGTATATGGAAGGTCAAAGACATCTAGAATCGATCGCCTAGTTTCCACCAGTCGATCTAGCAACTTCCCGTGCTAGGCTACGCTTAATCTACCACTAACTATTCCTATGGATGTCTACACATCTCTGAATGTAGAAACATCTAATACAGATGCTATAGGTGTGTTTAATATCTTGGCAATTGTATCAGAAACTACCTTTGCTATTGTCTCCTACCCATGGTCCTGCATCACTAAGATAGTTGCCCCCACACCCTCCTTTAGACATACTAAGAAAGTAGTAACATTCCTATAGATTTCTAGGAATTGCTATTACTATGAGAGAGATATCATTACCTCTTAGGCGCTAGGATTTGATCTTGCGGGTAGTTGTCTTCTCTGGGTTGAGAAAATTGGTCCACCTCCCTCCATTTGGCGAATGGTTCAAGCCACTTCGTTGAGGTGACTCATTACTAGGCAATACACAGATGGATCACCACCACTTGTTCCTACTCACTACTCCTACATACTTAAGAGTTGCTCTTGGATCTTGTGCATTTGTTCAAGAGTAGTGTAGGACTCCGACATTGTTTCGTGAGTGGGTGGTGGAGGTGGTGGCTACTGCTCCTCTTCCTTGGTTCTGGTAAGGGTCTTTTCTTTTATCATTTTTGCCCAAGAGGTAGAAGGAGCATGCTTGATTGCATTGTTGGCGTAACAAACTATTTCTCCCTTTTGCATAGTTTTCTGATGCGACAGGGAAAGGGTAGGACCTTCCTTCCACATTCATTCTCTTTGAACTACTTCTCTAGCTCTAGATAGATTAGCTATGGAAGATTGATAGGAAATTTTCCACTTAGAGCTTTACATGCATGAGTAGGAAAGGTAGTCACCTTACTGGACCTCATCATCAAATTGAGATGATGGACCGCTATCTTGAAATACATGTGCTTCACCACAGTGAGTGCACCATACTCCTTGTGGTCCACTCATAGAATCACTAGGTCTATTCCTTCTTTACCTTAGGGTTTGTCTAAGTTGAGATCTTTTCCAAGATGGTTCCAGTATCAGGTAAGCTGAGAGCCTGTGTGATTGCTTCCACCAAGTAGGACATGCAACTGTTCTTGATTCTAATTGTGGCATCTGGCTACTGGTTGTTCCAAAAGAGGTAGGTCTTTCCCATCTACCACTTCCCATTGAAAGTGATGATTGGCCACATGGGAGAGGTCTGAAATTGAGTTTTGACTCCCTTAGAGCAAACTCCAAGAACGTTCCAAAGTTTAGTTCTTGGAGAATTTAATGTTGAACATTCCTAGGCCTAATTTGATTAAGGCAAGCATGGGTCAAGGTAACTTCAAGTCTAGGCATGGGACCCAATGCCTCATCTCAGTGAGACTGATATGTTTATGCTTCTTCTAGAATTTTATGAATAGATTCCACTTTGGGGTCCTCACGAAGAGGTTCTCTCACATGAGTGTCGACTTCCTGCTCCTAGGGTAATTCTTGTTGGCCCCTTTCAGTTCTAGGCTGGTTATCCCTAGGTCGAGATGGTTCTACCTCTAGGCCATGCTTTGGTCTTAGTGCCATCTATGACCACAACATGATCAAGGATTAGCATATAGTGTGTAACTCATAACATTAAGTACCTTATCTCTTTTGGAACAGTTACACTTGGCTAAGGTGTGATCATGGTAGATTGATCTTTTAATATTATTTTATTATTACTTTAATTAATATTAGGTTACTGGAGTTTTTTGGAAGGGTTTAACTTCCATAGGTTGATGATTTAATATTATTTTTGATGAGTCATGAATTGTTGGCCGTGATATCATAGCATAGACGCGATATCACGTACACAATATCACAACCT